>VWZU01017674.1:93765-106891 GCA_013397095.1 Sterrhoptilus dennistouni | reverse complement strand
AAAAAAAAAAAAAAAGAGGGTTGCAAGATGACGACTGTCAGCTAATGAAAGTTTAAAGCATCAGCATGACTGGAAATAGTACTACATGAAGTGATCCCAAGATTGCAACTTACCTCTTCCCTGTGATTCTTTATTGGCATACAGAGAATGCTCTGAGTCTTATACCCTGTGATCTGGTCAACTTCTGCATTGAATCTTGGATCCTGATACAAGAAAAAAAAATGCAATTATTAGACGGCTGCCTTAAAGACCAGTTCTTTTTCTTCCTTGGTTTATAGATAAAGAAAAGTTTAATGTTTTATTTGCCTGTTACCCAGGATAACAAACGTTCCATTACAAGCCAATAATTATTTGAAGTTGTTACTATGGGTGTGTTAACAACAGAAGAGCATTTGTGTGGAACATGAGTGCTGATAGATTAAGACCACTGCTATAAAGAACAAAAGCCCCAAACCCTATGAACAGCTTTTTTTTTTTTTTTTTTAGCCTAGACCATCATTATAATAAATATGCTCATGGATTAACCATCCCTGGTTTACCTTTTATCATCAAGAAGAAATGATAGAAATAAACTGAAAGACTGGTGCCCACAGAGGAACAGAGTTTCATAAATGTGGTTCGTGGTTTTGCTTTTATCAGAGATGGCTTGTTTCATTTCTGCACCTCAGTACTGAACTCTGAATAATCACCTCAACAGAACTCTGATTTTTTTTAGTCCTACAGTTATGTTTCTGTATGCATGTTTAGCTGCGATACATGTGCTATAACCAAAACCATGCTGTCGAGTTTGCATCTTGACCACTTGAAGTCAATACAGCACCAAATGCAGGCACTAAAATGGTAATATTCCAGCAGCTGATAATGTGGCAGCTTCTTTTCCAAGAATTGCTGAAGATAAATCCCTTTGGCTTACCTCATAGGCATTCTTGATGTTGAGAGGCTGCCCTATGGCTGCCACGTGACCCACAATGCCCTTGTTCCACTCCAGGCGAATGCAGTTGTTGGAAGCCTCTTCCAGGGTGGATCCTTCAGCCACATCAAATAACCTGCTCATGAGAAACTTCTCGTTGGAGCTGTCCTCACACACCAGGAACAGGGAATAGCGATCGGCTGCGATCAGCTCATGGATGTGTAGGAAGATCTTATGGCAAAGCGCTGTGACATCTAAGTGACTAGAAATATCTTTCACAAGTTCTAATAGTCTCGAGCACTGATCCCCTGCACTGGTCTCAATCCTTGGAGATTGCAGAGGCATCTGTTCCTTCTTGTCAGAGCCAGAGAGGAAGCTCACTGCTCCTACCGAGTCCTTGACAAAAATAGGCCTTAAGGGTCTGTCAAATTCAGAAGCAGAGATTTTCCTCACTGGTGTCCCAGAGTTGGAGGTCTCAGCACAGGCAGGCTGGTGACAGGCACAGGCTTCGCTCTGGGACTTGCTCCCCTCCTTGCAGACTGGAATGGTGTGAACTCTCTCAGCAAACCATGCATTAACCATTTCTCTGTAAAACAAAACCAAAAATACACCAAATCACGTGAACTGGAAATCCTCTAGCGTGTATTGGAAGCTGACACTGAAAGGGTAACTAAAACTTTTCACACAGAGGGCATTGACTCCTCTGTATCAATAGTCTCCAGTTTTATGCAGCACTCAGCCCAGATTAAGCAGTAACATTTTCTGCCCCATAAAAAAGAAGCTATTTTTGCCTAGAGAAAGCACCTGAATAAGGCAGAGGAGGATCACTTACCCTGTGGCTTTCAGAGTACAGATTAGAAGTTTACACCATCCTTTTGTGACTGAAAAATTCTAGTCCTTTCCATTCCTAAGATTTGGATTTCTGTTTAAGACATATATATATATATTCATTTGAAGACAAAACTTTCTGTTTCTAACCTCAAAGAAGATAATTTTGAACTTTGTCAATCACCTGCAGCCCTTCTTATTTTTCTGCTGCCAATATACTGTTTTTAAGTTAATGTCCCGTCCCCTCCAAGTTTATAAAAAAAGCTGGTTGGATACATAAAAGCATAAAAGTTTTGCTTAAAAACCATCAAAGAAACATGAATATTACCAATTCAACCCCCTTCAGATAAGGAAACGTTTTCATGCATCTCTCCTATTTCCTTTCCTTGCAGATGACACTCAGTGTCCAACTTAACCCATACTGAATAACCCTAAAATGGTATTTTAAAGGGTTCATCACCAATCAAAAAAATGCCATGCATCTCTAGTATTTAACTGTGCTTCTCAAATTAAGTTAGCACTAGAAAGCCAACCCTAATTATGTCCTCACTAAATACAGCATATCATCATAACATGAGTACACTTTATTAAATTACTGTAATATTTTCTTATCCAAAATCTGAAGGGCTTTTTTTTCAGGTTCTTTTTGTCTGTTCTTGGGTTGGGTTTCTTTTCAATACAGGGTTTTTTATTTCATTTGCTCAGTGTCAACGATTCCTCACAGCACATGCCCAGCTCTCAAAAGAAATGGCTTCCTGCTGTCTTACATAACATACAAGCCTAGGAACAGCAAAAAGTCCTATTAACAAGTCTGATCTTTTGGAAGCCTTTCATGGTGGTCATGTTTTAAATTTGGGATATTTTTTATTTGCTCAGCAGACCACAGGAATTCTGAGAGTGAAGCTGAATGAAGCCATGGAAGTCAGTCAGGTTAGTCAGCTGCTGACCAGTTACATGCATCGGTGTACGTTACATATGAAAAGCACTGTACAATAGTCTTATTTTTCTTACAGCACACCTTGATCTTGGCTGTAGGATGCAATACTGCAAGCACAGTTAACTCTTATCTCAAAGCAAAATGATCAATTAAAATCTAAAGTCCAACAATATTATTTTTAATAGCAAGCTGTCCACAAAAGGAAACTCATTTGACTTCTGTTAGGAAGGCTTGAAAGAGTTTTCTCGATCACATATCATTTGGAGACCTCAACTGTAGGCAAACATGCTATAAGAAATTGAATTATTAAAAACCATTGAGCCTCCTTCATTAAAGCAGTGATACCTCATTTTTGTGCATTAACCTCATCCAAGTGTTTCTTGCAGTGAAGAAAGAACAACTAAATATATTCTTAGAAATTTGACTTTAACAATATTACTTTCCAGTACTTAAACAGGATTAAATGTAGGAGCTGTTACCATTTATTACTGCAATGTATAATATGATTTGCATAGGACAGCATCACATTTGCAAAAGCTCTTTCACTGAGAGTCAAAATAAGAAGCCAGCATTTGGTAACACTTGGAATTTTCATTTGTTAGACCAAATGAAAAAGAATAAAAGTTTTCAATTAAAATGACCAGAAATATCCTTAAGAAAATTAAAAAGCTGAAGATAAAAAATTCTGTATGTAAATACAGTACAACCTCTAAAATCAGTGCTGCTAACTCTTGTCAGCAATTATGTTATATATGAGTCCTGTTTTACTCTGATCTCCTCAAAATAAAAAATTACCTAGAAATTTTAGCTTCTCCAAAACAAAACTATCATCTAGCACTAAGACTGCAGAAAGAAGCCTGCAAATGCCAGCTGGAGGCATTTAAACCACACACAAAAGGCACAAAAAGGTAGGTATAGAAAAACTGATAGTTTTAAAGAATATTGGTGACTTGACCTAGATTCACATGTGTGCTGAGTTAGTTTCTGAGCACTGAGGACTAGTATTAATGAAAGGTAAGATTGAAAAGTAGCAGTAATAACATCATATCAGATGGAGGGTGTTCTCCAACAACTGACGAGAGGCACAGAAGCCATGTGATTCAAAATGCACATGTTTGAAGGCACGTTTGGAAATGAACCTGTGCTGGGCGACAGCAATTTGCAGAGCAGTCTGATTCACTGCTCACTTACTCCTGAGAAAAGGAGAATATAAAAAGCTATCATTTTCCCTCCTGATTTACATACGTGGATGAATTGATACAAGATGCAGGGCAGAGAAAGAATCTGTTACCCTTCATGCATAAAGAAAAAGCTACAGCAGAAATTTGATTTATCAGTAGAAACCTGTCATTTTATTTATTCTGTAATGTCATGTGTTATGATTTCCCCAGGCCTTAATGGTGTAGCAATAGCAAGCAGTAAGAACAATGTACTCTGAATGCTAATACCTGTTGTCAAACAGTGGCCGTGAGATTATTAATTTTTTACCCTCTTACCTTTTTACTGTGTAAAATAAGCATACATTTCTTATGGAGGTTATTGAGAGATGTGGAACACAGCTGTAAAACCTTTCACGTGGAAGGAATTATGTTTAACAAGAACTGACTACTGGATGGGTATCAGCACAGTTTACAAAGCACTTAAACATTGAACAGAGCTATATGTGGAGCTGCATAATTATGAGTAACATATTCCTGTCCTTTCATTTCTCTTGGGTGATGGTTCAATAATTTGCCAACATAGTGCGTGATTCTCAGAAAGCTCTTTAGATTAACAACAACAAATCCTTAACTAAATTGGTTAAAGCATGGTTTTCAACTTCAAGCCTTTTAAGCATTTTACTTTGGGCAACAGGAAAGCCATTCAAATTCAACTGGAAAAAGAACAGTGTTCAGTGACCTTTACCAAATGCCTCTTCTAACAAGGAAACTATTTAGCTCCTTTTACTCACCCAGTTCCACACATGGGTGGAAGAACCAGCGTTTCCCATGAGCTGACGTATTCTAACTCTATTAAAATCTCTCCCTGTCTTGACATGTGTTCGCTTGTTGACACTCAGTCCTAGTTCACAATGCAGCACAAGAAGGGTATTATGACTAACGCAAGTACTCTCACAGCACAGAATTAGCTCAGCAGATATTTGACACCAGACACATCCCAAGCCACGAGTGAGGCTCCTGGAAATCGGCAATGAGCGCCATGTGAAATTAGGATGTCGTTTTGAAAGGACTGCAGGAAGAAACCAACACTTGTGACTATTCATATGAACAGTCTTCAGTAAGCATTAGCATTGTCAAGAGCTGATTGTAAGGCCAAGACCCTGGCTGTATTCTGGAAGCTGCAGGAGCAGATACTGATTCACAGTGATCTATATTGACGGTTCAACTCAATGCAGTGTCTCTCTCCCACCATGGGAATCACTGCGAGTTGAGGAGTTACAGCACCCATATTCCTCACAACCAGGATGCATCCTTTACTGCACTATGATCCTTTAATACAAAGATGTAATTTATCCCAGAGCTCATGAACAGGGATAGTAGAACATGAAGTTACCATTTTTTAGTCACTCCTATCAGCCAAATCCAATCTTTCCTCTATAAAACTTGACAGTAGTAACTGCTGAATTTGGCTGGTGACTTCACCAGCAGATGACAAAACTGGAGAGAAATTTTGAAGTGATAGTGCTAAGGAGGGGATAAAAATACAATGGAAGGCAAAACATTGAAGAAAAAAAGAAAGAAAGATGGTGTGATCCTCCCCTCTATCACTGCTTATATACAAGCACACAATCTGCAGTACATGAGACCTTGTGAGCTTCAGAGGAATTAAGATGCTTTGGCCCTGATTTGTTAAATGCTGCACATAAAGTAGACCTGTCCTTAGAGCAAGAAATTTTCAGTATTAATAGGCAATAAAAATAGAAAATCAATGGTTGAGAAAACACAGGCACAAGGAAGCAACATGTCTTGAGCCAGGTCATCCAAGAGTGCACATGTAGAGCTGAAGAGAACCTTGCTGTACTTCCTGTGCTGTATGCATCAAACCATACTGACACAACACTAATCACTATGCTAGTCATACACTGGGAATATTAAATAATTTATTGTACCCATCTTTGCTTCATTGGGATTATCTTCAAAGTGCACAGCAGACTTCTCAAAAAAACCCCAACAACCCGACCCAGTGAAGATGTTTAAATATTATCAGTCAGGTTGTGATTGTCTTGCTTATGTATAACCACACTGCCTATGTGAGAACACACCCATGTGACCATTCAGCACAACTGCGTGGCACCTTCGGAGAAAATGTACAGAAAACAGAATGCAAAGGTAACACTGAGATGCAGCAGTGACAGTAAAAACTGCATAGTACTTACCTCCCACACAAAGACAGAACACAGTGATAAGTAGTTTTCAGGGAAACAGCAACTTTCCTCTTTTCTCTGTTGCTCACAAACCATTCATATATACAGTGTGTAACTTTTTAGTAATTGCATGGACTGTACTGCTCATTTTTCATTCAAACCAGCAGTTAATGGTAACACACTTCAGGAGAGGGATTACAAACTTGCCTACTAGAAAATGCCAGCTTTCAAGTGTCTGAATTCCTGTAGCCTAATACCGCCAATGTTGAAATCAACAATATTTGAAGCTAAACTTCATTACTGTTTTCTCAATTGCCTTCCATAAAATAACCACTAGATGTCTTCAAATTTCTCTCCAGCATCTTGACATAATTTAGACACGGAAATCATTTAAGGCATTAGCAAAAACTCCAAAACTATTTAGTTTTAGCCAAGGAGGTTGAAATGCAAAGCAACTTGGATGTTATACTTGCCTTCCCAATTTCTTTCTCGTACTTCCTCTTTCACAATCACATTCTAGGTGGTTTTGTCTCTTTTCTAGCAATGGAAGCATTTAAATAAATTCTATAAGGCCTCATGAGATGGAAACAATAAACTGACTGTAAAAGAAGTGCATTCAAACTGACTAAAAGAGTAGATTGACAAAAAAATTAGATGTTTTTCCTTAAACCCTTCCCAATTATAGTTAGTGGAGATGCCATTTCTCATGGTGGTAGGCAAGCAGCTCTAGAATATGAAGTATGACCGTTTTTTAGCACAACTCGGTCAAATATGTTAGCATACATTTAGCTTTAAAGATTTCAATTGGCACAAATGACTTCTTTTTGAATACAGTTCTTAACTTAGAATGTTAATTTTTGATTTAAACCATGCTCATGAGAGACTGAAATAACTTTTTAGAATGATGAAATTTTAATCTTGTCTGAATGCTCTTTTTTTTAATAGAAGGCAGAGATTGCTTTATTATTTGTAGCAAAAGTATTCAAATTGGAAAACACTGATAGGCTATTCTTGGCTATTTTCAAGTTTTCTTTAATAACCTAACTTCAAGCTTCACTTTTTACAAGAAAGATTCCTTCCACAGAGGAGACTTTCTACTTGCACTATAAAGAAAGAGACTAAACCCTCAGGGATTAAAAAGATTGAACTCTAAAACCTGACCTTTTTTATCCTCCCTATGTTTGCTTCTCGCTCAAACTCTTAAAAAGAAATATTAAAAATAAGTAGGTACCAAATGATTTTGTTGGGAAAGCAGTAGGACAAATCAGTAATTTCAGTGAAAAATGGATTAACATTCACATCTACTTGGAGACTTCACGTAAATCTTCATCACTACTTCATTTCCACCTGAATTCCTAAACCAGGGATTAGGTATGACTGAAGTGGTGCAGAGGCTCTTGGATGGCTCTCTCTGCTGGGGTGAGTTATCCATAATGTACAAATAAGTGGGAAATTATATATCTTTTACTAAGCAAATATATTTTGTGGTGATGTTTTCAGTGCCAGACCAATGAGAAATTACAACCATTGTGTTATCCACGAGGGCTATTTGAGTAGGGCTTATTTTCCGGCACTTTGCAAATAGCTCCTTTTGTATTTAATGCCCTTTTTAAAATATGGTTTTCTTCAGGTCAGCCATATAAATCAGAAAGCATTCCATGTAAATTTATGTTTCTTTTCCAGTAAGGAAAAGAAAAACTTCTATACTCTTCTCTTATTAATTATATTTTTCCACGACAAAACCAAAATGCTTCAATGGTGAAAATGAAAATAGGTGGTAGCATATTAGTTCAAGCCAAGAATGTCTTGCCTAAATCCTCACCCAGATACCCAATACAGAACCTCCATGATCCCCTATAACTCAGAAATCAAAGAAATGTATTGAACTTCCCCGAGTCTCCTGCAATGTGTACCTCAGCTCCACTTTTCTCCCCAGTTGCCAGGAATTTGACCCTGTTCTCTAAAGTCTCCCCAATTACAGCCGAAAAAACACCCAACAATGGAAGTGAGATTTCACTGCCTATTGGCATTATCAAAAGTACTGCAATATGGTAATAGTTACCCTGAAACACGAGGAGGCAAAAAGGGATGTTTACTGTCAGAGTGGTGCGCCCCATCTGATTTTCTACCCATCCTCTTAGGCTTACCAGTGCATTTAATTACTGTATTCTGCACACATTTGTTTCTTTATCACATAGGGAGAGCAGAACTGAGTGAAAGCACATTTTCCTTGTAGCTACTCAGAGTTTCTGCTGACTAGTTCATCTCCATATCAAAGATTCTGTGTAGGAATTCAATTTAGAGCTTTGGGGGAATTTAAGATGTAAATTGCTAGTAAGTGGTTTCTTATCATTTCTCAAATGACAGTTTATTCAGTCTACAGTAATTGCTGTTTTAGAGATAATTTCCAAAATACTCCAGCATTCACCTCCCTTCATTTCCAATAACAAATGCCAGAAGTAGTCAATCACATTTGCAACTTGATGAATACGGATAACATTCCTCACCTTCCTGAATGCGTTTTGAATCAGCAGTTAAAAATATTTTGGGATCATCTTAAAACTTTGCTGCTATCATGAAAGGCATAAGGAAGGATATGGATACATTATTTATAAGTGGGATAACTATCAACATCATTACACCAACAAGAAAAACTATCCAAGACTTCACAGAAATAGATTTTTTTCCTGTACTTAGTTCTCAGAAAAGCTCAGTAAACATCCAATAAAACCAAATAAGTGGGAGAAAATATTCTGATCCCCTGCATTAACACCACTGCTTCCTGTGGGTTTCAAGCCATGGTCCCAATAATCAGTGGGTCTGCAGCCCTCTTGTAAATGGTTTATATTGGGTAACTTAGAAAAGCCAGTCCCCTTTCAGCATATCCCGACTATCTGCAGAGCATTCTGTGCCTCCACTGAAAAGCTACTGGGGTCTTTCAATCATGGAAATTCAAAGCTCACTGTCTACTTACCAAGCTCATATTTGGAGTGCATACGGTTCATACCTGGGCATTTTTAGGATTATTACTTTTGTGTGCAACACCTTTTTAAGAAAAACACAAGCCACAGCACATTTCAGTGCAGAAAACCTCCAGTAGCTTTAGCTTTGAAAGTCAGAATTTTCATTCAATTACAAAAAATTAAGCACGCACGCATTACCAATTCACAGAACACATATGACATAATATTTCAGAGAGTCAACTTCATATAGCTGGCTCAAACTGAAAGACATTTTTAAAAGCCCTCTAGACAGAGACTAGAAGGCAAATGTCCTGACTAATGTAGTACCACAGGCAGCACGTTACAAATTGACTGTTCACCAGCCACCAAGAAGAAAAATCAAAAACCCAAACAACTGTGCTTGAGTTTTCTCCAAGTAATAAATGTAATTGATTCATTCAAGTAATGCAATATCTGAATTTTAGCAGAGTTTCCCAGTAAACACTCCCAGTTCTGGAATCTTTAGTGGAGTAATGTGAAGTATCATACTGTTAGGAACATTTAGTTTTCCAAATACAACCCCACCTTAATTCATTTATAAACATTTCTCAAACCAGCTAAGAAGCCAAGATGTATTTATAACAAAATAATCTTATTTGTACTGAAGGGCATATAAGATTTGGGTCAATAATTTGTCTTCATCACACCATACATTTAGGGAATCAGGTAAAAGCTACCTGTAAGAATACAGTTACCTCTAATTGAGAGGAGAAATTTTACTTTGGCTGTTTTGGCAGTCTGCTGCTTCCGAGTGCAAAGAGCACTATGAGAGAATCATTCCCATATTTTTAATACAGGGACAAACAGGAAGTCAGAAGTACAGAAAGATTCCATAGCGGGCTAAAATAAGTGTGATGTTTGAAGATGGCAATGCATGGGTTGTTTTTTTAAAGGAATGTAAAATGATAAAACTTGAGGAAGACAAAAGGGTAATGAATCTAGCCATAAAGATGACCAAAAAAAACCCCAAACAACAACAACAAAAACTTGCAGATTATGCCCTTATAGCATCTAGTTAGAACAACTGTAGTTGTAGCAACAAAGCAGAATCACCTCACTTGAAAATGTTTCTGCTTCTGGGAAGCCAAAATATGATAGGCAATTCTAAAACTTTGGGAAGAGAAAAATAACAAGAGCTGGAAAAAAAACCAAAAAAGCTTAAACTTCATAAGTGAGGCATTTAGAAACTCTTGACCCTTCGGTTTGCAGTACAAAACTCCCCAGGCATAAGTTTTGTCAGCCAGCACAGTCTCACTGAGTGAACCAAATTCATCTCGTCCCTGAGCGTGCCGGTGACACACTTCCCCTTTGTTGTGCTGCACTTTCATCACCCTGAAACAGCATCTCATGGATAACAGCTATTTATATCGCCTCCACATGCCACTCACCTCCCTGGTAGGAAATAAAATAATAAATAACTGATTCCATACCTTCCTACTTACAGGATCCCAGTTTATTCACCTACTCAAAGGAGGGAGGACTCAAAGCTGTTCACCTGGATGACAAGCTTGTAGGATTGTAGCCTCGCACTGCTCAGGTGGAATGGAGGCAGTTTTATCGGAGAATATCCATAAAGCCAGCCCAGCCTGGAAGGAGGCTGGGATGTGGCCTTCCTGCAGACACAGCCAACCTCGAGGCATTGCAGATCAAAACATGAGGTGTAAGCCCTTGGAATGTGCTCACCTTCTGCAACACATTGGAGGGGAAAGAGGAACACAGGTGCACACTTGTTAGGCTGATGACCTGCAGCCCTTTTCTCCAAGAATGCAGAGAACATGGACTGGGGAGCACAGCAACTGCAACAGTTGTCACTTTATGAACAAATTGTGACTAGAAAGTAACATCTTTTAAAGTGTCACCTTGCCAGAAAATACAATTTTTATTCAAACCATGAAAACATACTGATATCAAACTGCTCTATGCAAACTGGATCAGGAGGCAACTATTCCATTATATGAGGAGATGATAACCTAACCCCATACTTTAAAAAGTAACAAAGCATATGTCTTCTAAGTATTATTTAGACACTTAATTAATCTTTGTATCTGGAAATTACCAGCAGAACTACTACATAAAACACTGTGGGAATTAATTAATTAATTGCAGAAAAAATATATTAACTATCCAACACTCATTATAAAATAGCTCAATTAGGTTCTAATTCGAAGCTTATTATTATGAGTGGAAACAACTTGCATTATGCAGTCATAAATTATGAAGCTGGTAATCTTTTCCTATTCCTATGTAGAAATATTTGAGAAACAGATACAGAAACTGTCTTGAACCATTAGCAATTGTGCCTCAGAACATGCAGCTCCTCTGTGCTCGGCAAGATACCAGATGAACTAATTCTTGGTCTATTGCTTTCAGGACCTGTGAGAACTTCAGCATATTAGAAAACAAAACAACTTAAAAGAAAAAGAGAAGCAGTAAATTATGATTAGAAAAGAGCTGAAAGTAGCTCAGGGAACACTGCTTTACTTGAGAGAGTAAATATAACGCTAAGTAGCAAAACATTACAGCATAGTCGTTGTTCATTGTTTGCTGCTCTGCAAGGATTCATCTAAAACAAAGCATGGTATTAGATGCTAGGATTTTCTCTTAGCCCTAAATAATAACACTACCAAGTGGAACAGTAAACCTCTTTACAAAGTACAGCAGTTCTTTCAAACCATTCAGCTTTACGTGTTATCTTTGAACTAACATACAGTCAAGTAATTTGTCATTTGCCTTTTCAAATACAAACTTATGTATAACAGAGATATTCCTTATTATATATAGTTTTCTATTTAAACAATAAGGATTAAAAAAAAAATAATCCATGCAAGACAGCAGAGAAAAGAGTGTTGAGACAATTGCAATGTTTCCGTCATTTCAAAAACACCACAGAATTGTTGCCAGGCGAGGACTCAAAAGTCCACAGCCTTTCTGCAAACCCCTCTCTAACTGCAGAGGCATTGCCATCACAGAGATTCGACTGAATTGTATTTTCTGAAGTACTGCCTCTTTCAGAATGGCACAAACGCAAAACTGTGCCTCAGACTAAAAAAAAAAAAAAAAAAAAAAAAAAAAAAAAAAAAAAAAAAGACTAACCGACCGAGTCCATGGGGAAAACAAATCTGACACAGCGGTTACTATTAATTAGCATTCCTATTTGCTCCATACTACATCCAGTTTCCAAAGGAAATGTGACAGGCTGGACTAGGAAAATGCTACTTCTCAAAGCTGCTAGCACCCTATTTCCTGGGCAAACAAGCTGCCTTTCAGTGCCACACCACGCACTGGTGTTCTGGAGAGCATCAGGGGTAACGACTTCCATCTATGTATCCTGCGCCTATGTAGAGCCTTAAAAAAATAAATTCAACACTTAAAAGACATTTTAAAAGCTTTTTTTCCTCTTAAATGAGCCTAAGGAAGCAGCAGCAGAAGAAAGGGGACTGCCTGACAGATGGTCACAAGCAAGCAGGTGACCCCTGAAGCTTTCAAGCTCTCTGCGACTCAATTATTAATGGGGATTTCTCTTCTTACCGCCCCATCCCATGCAGAGAGGAGCAGCAGCAGCAAAACCTCATTCAGAATGCATCCATCCCCGCCAAGTGACTCGGGGAAGAAGCGAACCAGCAGCGGTGAGCAGATGGTGCGAGCGCTCGGGAGCGGGAGCGCAGCGAGCCCGCGGAGACGGCGCGTCCGAGGAGCCGAGACCGCAGGACTTACTAACCCAAGCTCCCGCTAAGATATACCGTGGGAGCTGCAGATCGCCCAGGCTCTGCATCCCCACGGCTTTGTTTATCGGAAAATATTCAAAATGGAAACCTGACTCCACTTCTAAAAATAGCCGAATTTACTCCAATTCAACTTGAAGTCCCGCTGTTGAAGCATGTGACAACAGTGAGAAAATACCTCGTCCTATCTCCAAAAGGCAGCATGTCAAGCCAAGGGGGGGAAAACGCCCAGACGAGCTCTTCAGGTCCTCAGTATTGGGCTCTTCGCAAGAACCGGCACCGAGAAGGGGCGAGCGCGGAGCGGCCGCCCCCTACCGGCACCGCGCCCACTCCCCGGGCAGCGACCCCCGCCCTGCCCGGGCT
>VWZU01017674.1:25441-92787 GCA_013397095.1 Sterrhoptilus dennistouni | reverse complement strand
CGCGGCACCTCAGCGCATCTCCGGCCCGGCCGCCGGTCCCGCAGCGGCAGAGCCGGCTCCACCTCCACCGCGGCCCCGCCCGCTTCGAAAAAGTGGTAAACCGAGTGTCACTTTGGAGGGTTCCGCTGTCTGGTGTCACTGTGTCGTCTCTGTCAGACTACAGCCTGGATATGAGTACTAAACCCCTGGCTTTACCGTCCTTCATGCCTACAATGCGGCTGTTAGATCCATTTTAGACTCCGAATAAGTACTTTAAGGATGCTCAACATACAGCTCCTACTTTCTCGAAATCAGACAGCTGGGACTGCAATTTGGTTAGCACTGAGCACCACTTTGATGTATTGTAGTTCCCGTCTATGATGTGCACATGCACACATTTACAATAATTCATGCTCTGCATTCATAATACACCTTTCACAAAGTCCGATGCATATCTATGGTTTCCTGTGTTGCCACACGTATCTTTGAAGGTAAGATGACGAGTTGGCACAGTGTTTCAGGGGAAGGGAATATACAGAGTCTTGAAAATTATTCTCCTGTGTAGTCAATTGAGAGCTATTGTAAGAAATATTTTCTGCTGCTCTTAACCCCCTTTCAGATGTATATAGACTCCTGATATAGAGATATATCTCCTGTATGTAGAGAGGTGGGGTTCTGCAGCTTGAGAAGGGGCTGCAGCAGGAACTTCACAGCAAACGGATTTAGAGCCTGTCCATGAGCTCAAGGGAAAAGTTTTATCTTCTGTGTCTTTGTGTCACATCTGTGTATAGCACTGACTTGGACATGTGTGTCTTTTGGCTGTGAGAGTTTGTGTGTAATATGAGGCACACAGAAAGGGAGATTGACATGAACGTTATTGTGTTGTAAAGGGAATCTCAGGGGAAATGTTGTGCATGGTGACCAGAGAGCAGTGGTGAAGATAAAACATAAGCCAGTTACGTGCAGCACGAGCCAAGCTGCTCTTCAAGGCAAAGACAAATCTTTCAGCAGGGAAATACAGAATTACCAAGCAAATTGCCTAAACAGACAACATGGCAATAAATAATGAAGCAGATGATTAGTCCCAGAACCTGGAAAGAGTGTACTTTAGGAAAAAAAATAATAAAACCTTTGTGTAAATCACAGATTTCTGCATTAACTGTTTCATTTCAGAAAAAGAGTTCTGAGGCTACAGTAGACATGGCAGCTAAAGCTCCCAAGCTAGGCAGAAGTTTTGGAAAACGTCACTATGTTAAAATGCTTAAGTATAATAGCAATGTAAACCATACAACTATAGAATGCAGATTTTAGAAGTAACTGAAATGCCATTCCCTGATTTGTTTTATATGGAATATTGATCATGGTACTGCTCGTCCAATCTCAAATAGCAATTGCAGAATCATCAGAGGTGATCTAGACAGGAAAAACAAGAAGGACCAAACACATGGAAATATCTTTTTTGTAAAGAGGCAGAAAGAGTTTGTTTACCAAAGGAGAAATACAAATATATAATTTAATTACTGGTATTTAAAAAGTAAGATAGTATTTTCTCTCTGTCTCATAGGAGAATAACAAGGTAATGGTCAATGCAATTATGTCAGCTGCAATAGATAGTGCCTCATTTCATGTAATTAGGAGTAGCACTAATAGAAATAAGCATTTATCCTGTGGTAACATCCAGTATGCCCCAGTCAGGAACAGAGGTTGCACCAAGGAGCACTGTAAACATGTAACATTAAATACCAGGCCAGCTGAGGTGCATCCAGCATCCCTGTACTCCATGGCACGAAGAACTGGGACCCGTGGTTGTAGCAGCAGCAGCTGCTGCTGGGGCCTTTATTTAGCCTGCAGATAAGAATCAGTGAAGCCAATGCAAATGATTATCTTCCTGTGAATTCAGTGGCAAAGCAACAGTTCAAAGGATTGCTACGCAAGCAAAGAATAGCATGGTCTTTCCCAAAAGAAATAAAAAGGGAACAGTTGGGGGGGAAAGGGATGCCTTCTCTGTATCCATGAATTTCCATGAATAATAATGAATGCGTTGTTTTTGTTTTTAAGGTGACAGGAGGGGACAAAGGCCAAGCATAAGAAAAAATGAATGGTCGAAGTGGAAAAAGTCTTCCATAACTCTGGCTTCCAAAGTGCTCTGAAAAAGCTCTGTGTATCTTAGCTTTCCAGTTTGTTTCCAGAGCTCAGAGGATAGAACTGATGTGGAGTAGCTCTAAACCTGAGAAGGGCTTGTAGTAATGACACACTAATAAAAATGCCCAGTTCAAGTTTAGAAGCTGCTTGAGAGCCCAGTGTTGAAGCCAGGAAATTTTTCTATCAGTAGGCCGTGCTATTGCTGGTGGATGGAAAATTAGATAGCTGAAATCTTTCATCTGATGGTTTGCAAATATTGTCATGTAAGGAGATAAAAAAATGTATGTGTGGGGGGGATGGGGCGGTTGTATGCTCAAAGCACATAAATGAGAAATTCTGCTAACTCAGGATAATTGGTAAGAATAAATAAGGAAGTATATAACTAGAGAAAAAGTATTTATGTGATAATTTATCCTCAAAGAACTCTAAATTTATTTGAAAGTAATACCATTCTATTTCATTTCCCTTTAAAAGGGAAAAAATAATGTTTCAGATGTCAACATTGTTAACTTGTCTGACTTAATCATTAGGTGAATTGGAGCAGCATCGAGCTTTGCTATGAAGTGGGAATTGGTTGTCTTTCCGCTGTCTCTTATATCTGGAAAACAGTTGGTCCCTTTTGGCTCCTAAATCAAGTTTAGGACTGTACTCTATAGCCAGTGAGGCTAGGATATAATAAGGTAGAGGAAACTATTCCACTTCTTTATTAGCCAGCACTTTCACACACATGCAGTGGAAGAATCCTAATACTAGTGAGGCAAGTTTCCATTTCCCTTCCATTCCGTTGCATAAGGAGGGTGAAATAGTGACCAAAATCCAATTCATTTAAAATCTAACCATTATTTAGTGATGAAAACACTAAATGATGAGAATGTCTTAAAAGTTTATTCTCTCAGTCCTTTCCAAATAATTGCTGGAAATGTTTCCCCAGAGCTGCTCAGCAATTGCATAACCTGCCCTCTCCTCTGGGATAACAGTGCATATGTCCTACAGGAAGCCATGGAAAATAGTAGTTTCCTCCTATTTTGATTTAAATGTGATTGAGCATTTGCGTCAATCAAAGTACCAGGCGAAATTATTGTTCACATCAGGAAAGCAGCAGCTTCTCAAAGCTGCTTCTAATTCATGGGTATTTGTCTGGATAACACTGTCAAACTTTATCTCCTGAAAAGTGTAAGTTTGGATTTGAGTTTGACATATTAGCATTTGATATGTAAATCTACCAGTATGCTCAAATTTTAACTCCTGTTTTCCATTGGAAGTCTCAGGTTAAGTTGGAGAGCTGTTAGCAAATCTCTCTCTTTTTCTCAGCCTTCTCTCCTGTAAGCTAAGTAGTGCCACATCTTTCAGTTCTTCCTTGAGCATCATGTTGTCCAGCCCTCTGATCCTTCATTTTACTTTGGGCATTCCCTAGATTGTCTCTCCCATTCCTGCAGTGTCTCACCAGGCTAGGATTAAGTAATCCAGCTGAACACAGATCAAATATCAATGAAGTGGAAGGAATATTTTGGGTTCCTTGCAAACTCTGTTCCTGCTAATAGTCACCCTTGCTCATACCTTCTTGGCAACAGCCTGATATTTTTGACTTCTGTACTCTCTGTTCCCTTTTTATATACTTGCCATGTACTCAGGTGCTGCCTGTATGTTTACCTCTGCCTAACTGCATTTTCTTGCTCTTGAACATTTTTAATTTCATCCTGTACTTGCAGTACATCTCCAATTTGTCAAGCTGAATTCTGTGCCTGTCCTGCAATGTCTCCTTGGCCAAGCTTAGTGCAGGTTTGCTGAAGGCCTGGGAAGTTGATAGGGTTTGATGCAGATGAATAATGTATGCATAGGGTTTGGTGGATTTTGCTTGGAAGGTGGTGGTAAGTAGGAAATGTGTAGGGCAGATTCATTCCAGGCCCTTGTCAATGGCATATCAAACCCTTTCTTCATTTACAATGATACTTAGCTTATTTTTAAAAAGCTTCTAAGCAATTACTTGGTAATTTTCAGTTAGTAGCTGCTCTTATTAATATTTTTACTAGTAATTTTGATTTTGAATTGAAGTATTTGGTTTATACCTAGTCTTACAGATAATATTGAGTCAAGTTATAAGGGACTTGTTTTCCTAGTTGTGGTTGTTTGGAGATGGAGACTCAGTGGCAAATGATATAAATGAAAAATTAGTCAATTTTTTTTCCAGTACATACCACTGCAATGTGGGCATTCACTCTCCTGTTTCTGTACTCACATGCCACAAATCTCTGTTAAACTTCTCACACCTTAACTTATCCTCTTGAGTTTCTGAAGGCCTCCTATCATCAAAAGTTAGTATCATTTGTAAAATGATTTGTAGAATGTTAGTATCATCAGTAAAACCCTTGGTTTTCTGGAGATGTTTTTTCAGAACACTCTTCCAGTAATGATCTTTTTGAAACCACAGAGAGGTTTAGTAGTACCAACTCCTCTGTCATGGTTTAATCCACCCTGGGCAATAGGAATAATTTTGCCTGCACTTTGCTCTGGGAATGTGTCTGCTTGGGCCTATTACTACTATTTCTTTCTTTTCACAGTAACTCCTTTTCAAAAATTATTTCCTGTCTTGTAAATGAGATTTTCTTTGTTCCTTTAATGAAAAACTTAGATTTCTCTGTGTAAAAATATAGGCCAGACCTCAATATGTATTCTTAGTTGGTCTATATTAAGGGCCTGCCCTTCATGTTATTTATAGCTCTATAACTTTTTATAATATGCAGCTTTTTCTGTCAATAATTTTGTACTTTTGTTCAGATCATTCAGTATGATTTGGGTCCATTTACTGTGGACCAGACTGTTAGTATACATTGCTGGGGCTTTTATCAAAACTCCTGCAGACTTGTGAGCCAAAGCCCTAATGAAATCTTACAGGAGTTTACTTTATCAAACTAATTTGTGGTCTCATGGGAAAATAGGAAGGTTTTTTTATTCCTGACAAAACTAATTTTCTGTGTTGACTGGCGTTAATTGTACTATCATCCTTTCATTGTACACTGATTTCTTCCTGTACCAGCCTTTCCATCAGTTTCCCTGACGTTGATGTCAGGCAAAATGATCTGCAATTTCCTTATTAAATCATGGAACAATGCTTGCTTCTCCTCTGTCTTGGAGATCTCATGAGGAATTTCCAGACATGTTTTGCTTAGTTTGGTTCTTTTTAATTTTATGTTTTAGTGTTTAGGTTTAGGGTTCATCCCTGTTAAACTGGTATTATTTTAGTTCTTGATGTTTTGGAATCTTAATAGTGAACATATGAATTTCTTCTTTAACAGATCACATGAGGAATATTTTAGTGGCACAGAGCTGGTGAATGGACATAAAATTGTTTTCAGGGTATTTTAGGAATGCACAGACATATTCTGGTATTGGAGGGAAATATTAATCTCAGATTGTGAAAGAGCAATACAAAAAAATGGAACAGTAAATACAGTGAATAAAGTGATTATTTATGTATAACATTGATGTTATAACCTAAAAGTATAACCACAACATTTTCACTGTTCTGAACAATGTGAAAGGAAAATGTGTAAGAGATTAGTTTGTAACTAAGGCTCACTGTGGTGCTGCTAAGTGAATGTAAAGGGTTTGCATAACATTTTAATTATACTCAAGAGAACAGTCAGACTGAAAAGAGGTTGTTAAACAGGAGTGTGTGTTCATTTCTGACTATCTCATTTGATTTTTTGGGGGGAGGTATGGCACACTCAGGATCCTTCCATGTTCTCCTTCACCTTTCATACCTATCCCTGAAGATATCTGTGGTGTTGATGTTTGTTTGGCCAAGGGAATCTGAATGAGAGTATTCACAATGTACCTACCACTGCTGACCCCAAATCATCAGCAGTCTCATGGAGAGGTTTTCTCCACAGTGCCTATTCGTTTCTCATCTCTTTTTTTTTAAAGCTTTGGCTGATGTGAGCACCTGGAGCTTTCAAAGCCTTTTGATACTTGGTAACTAGTTTCTCTCTGGTAAATAAATGAAGAAAACTATTAGAGCAAATCAGTGAAATGGATCTTTAGATTCTCCCATCAAATAGCTTGGGGTCAGCATCACTCTGCCTCCCTGAAGAAGTGAAGCCATATTTCTCAGGAAATGAGTGAGTATTACAAGAGCTGCTGGCTCCAAATTGTGATAAGTACCTAGCTTTTCACATTTGGTGCCACATTTCTGAAATTGCTACTTACATGTCATCTCTGGCAGGTTGCACACTGTTAGGTTTCTGAGGCAGGGGCTTTCCATGGCCATGTGTTTCTGCAGCCTTTAGCATAGTTGGTTCTTCATCTGCAGCTGTAAAACCAATGCAAGGGACAAATTAAATCCATTTTTGTTGGAATCCAAACATCATTTGCATCCCTTATGAGATTTTTTATTAATCATTCTCCCTCCATTTGATCAGCAAGGACGGCAATAGTTGTCACTGGTACTGTACTATTGGGAGCTGTAGCAAGATAGAAATTTTATGGGATTTCACTTAGGTTATAGAAAAGTTTTCTATTACAGGTAAAATTACATCAAATAAGTGACTTGATTTTAGTGTTACATTTAGTCTTCTAAATCACCAGGGAGCTGATTTTTAATCTGTCTTTCTACAGCCACAAGTGTTACGCGCTCACTTCTGGCAGCTTATCCCAGGTCCTGGGAGGTGCAGCAGGAGTCGTGTCAACAATGTGGGGACTTCATTTGGCACCTTTGCTCCCAAATGGATAATGCGAGCACCTGAAAGCAGCTTGTACCTCACTGGTGGCTGCCTAATCTGCTGGCCTGTGCTCATGGTGAAGGAGAACCTTGCCCACTCAGCCCCAAAAAACAAGCAGCTGGCTCAGCCCTGCCTGTTCACTGCTGTGGCACCCACTTTTGAGGCCTTCACAGTAGATTTTAGAGCAGGGGAGAATCAAACTGTGTGAGAAGAAAGCTGCCAGAAAGAGTGAGGAATGTGGGGACAACAGGATGGAAATAAGCACATTATTTTGCTGAACTGTTCCAATATGGAACAATATTAGGGAGGCTCTTGATGAGCCTAGAACTCCTTCCAGCTGCTTGTGAGCTACTGGCTGTGCCTGATGTTCCTGATTTCTGGCTTCTAAGTCTGGTCTCTTTTTAGAACCTTGAAAAACCCCAGTTTTTATTTGAGCTTATTGAATTTGTTTTAATTTTGTTTATTTCCAGAGTAAAATGTTTATGTGGAAACAAGTTGGTGTGGTGTTCTCATGGCTCAAATAGTGAGCAACACGAGCATCCCTGAGGAAATGAAGAGTGACACAGCATGGGCCAGCCTGTGAGGACAGCTGAGTGCTTGCAGGCTGCAGCCTGGCTCCTCAGTTCATCCTGTGTTGAGCACATACATATTCCCTGCTGTTTTCCTCCTTTCCATGTGAGACTGAGTGACAGAAGTGCAAAATGGACTGAAAAGCACGTTTGTGTGTGTGGGGGACATAGTACCTCTCTGCCATTTTGCTTTCCTTTGTTAGTGATATGGGAGAGTTCCTGTGTTTTATGAGAACTTTATGCTACTTGCACACTGCCAGTATAGTGACATTACCAGGTAAAAGCCTGGACAGAGAAGCATTGCAGTACTGGACTTCAGTACATTTATACTGACTTCAGATTCATTTACACTGTGTTATCTGAATTTGCAGTGTGTGCATTTGATTAGAACTGCCAACATCTGTTTTTTCTGTGACAGCTGAATTACGTGTTTTGTGAGGAAAACCTCACAGCTGATTAAATTTGTATTGACAGGGTTGCATTCTGCATTAACAGGAAAACACCTACTTCAGGCCCCCTAAATCGCATCTTTTCCTCTGCTCTTACTTTAAGGCCCTGAAAACCCAGGGTAAATCAGAAAGTGCTTGCCACCACAGATTCTTTCAGTGTAAAGGAAACCAAACATGTCATTGCTAATTGACCAGAGTAGCTCTTTTGCTAAATTTTTGTCCTCTTTTAATCTGCTCTTTGTCTTTCAGATGTGAATTGATTTATCTTCCCAGCATTTCTGTCTTAGGCAAAATATTTTTGTTAGTTTATAGGAGATAAGTCACAGCTCTTCCCTCTAAATATTTAGTGGCTGACTCTTAATTTCTTGATCTCTGTGTATAGATAAAAGTCTGACCTTGTTTTGTTACTTAAAAGTACTCAGGGGAAGTAAGAGAATACAGAGCTGTACATAATGAAAACCATCAAAAGGAAAAACACAACACAAACTAAATCAATCTTCCTGCTGGTTTTGAATTTTAGTGAGGTTGAAAGATGTTGATTTTCTATGGATTAATATTAATTTTGACTGATACATGGAGTTTAATATTACAACCAGGTAAAACAAATTTTGGCATTCCTATAATCTTGTAATTCTACTGCTTGCTAGAAGTTGAATTATTTAGAAAGGAAAGGGTATAACAAAAAAAGGTTATAATATATTTATGGAAACAAAAGGAACAGGAACTGGAATTCTATAATGTTTATTGTTACTAATAAGGAAAGGAAATAAATACAAGTTGTTCTTAAACAAGCTGGTAAAATTGAAAGTGAATGCTGCAAATTTTTCCAAGTACTTTCCAGCCATAAAAACTTGCAGAAAGTAGATTTTACCACAGATACAGCCCAGCTGAGCACTGAGCTGAAACATGCAGTACTATTGTTTCCCTTTGCTAAACAGGCCTTACTTGCTTTAGGGGTCCCTGCATATTCTGGCTGTTTGGCTGTTTTTCATTCCAAGTGGCTCAAAGCTTTAGGACATTTGGTCCCTTCACATCTCAGTAGGAAAGCTTTGGATTGAAACAGCCTCCCTCATTTAAAAACAGACCTTCTTTCTTCTTCTTCTCCTTCTTCTTTTTTTTTTTTTTTTTTTTTTTTTTTTTTTTTTTTTTTTTTTGTTTTGTTTTGTTTTGTTTTGTTTTGTTTTGTTTTTTTGTTTTTTGTTTTTGTTTTTGTTTTAATTTCCCCAGGGTTCTTGCTGTTTCTAAAGAGTTATGCTCATGAATAGTAATATAAAATAATTTCTGAAGCTCTTACTACAAGATAATTAAAAAATATGGGGGGTGAAATATCTGAAATATCTTCCAGTTTGTGTATTTATCTATGTCTTTGAGTATCTATCAGTTCCTGAAACCTCAGGACCCTTCAAATTCACTAGCCAGCCTCAAGCACGTCCAGTGGAAAGATAAATATAACAAAGTACTGTGAACACCTCAGAAGAAATAGGTGTCCTGTTGAAAAGAGACACTGTTTTCTTGCCTTCATCAAGAGTCAGGGTGCCAGTGACCATCTCAGGAGGGGACAGCACCCAGGCAGCAGAGAACCCACAGCCTGCTGGTGCTGGAGCTTCCACTGGAGCTCTGCACAGTCCCAGGAAGGTGTTAATATGATTCACTTAAAAATCTGGCAGCCACAAAATACAAATAGAAAGAAATGCAGCTGGATTTATTCTGATGGTCCCCGAGCAAACGTCTCTCGCTTCAGGCTGGGCTCTGCTCTCTTGCTCCTTTTCCTCTGCTAACATCGAGCTTACACATCTCGCCCACTACTTCCAGAAAGAGTGTGGACACAGCATAACTTTCCTACCTTGCCTAACTTTGCCTTCCTAGCTTTAGTTTGGAGGGAGTTGGAGAAATGTCCCTCTGCACATTGATCTTCCATCTCAAGATTAAAGTTCTTTTCTGGTGTGTCTGGTTTCCTCACCACATTTCACCATATTCCGTTTCCTTCCTGCTCTTATCATCACCAGTGCTTGGAAATACCTTACACTCTAGTGCAAGAGCAAAATACCCTCTCCTCTTTGCATGCCCCTCAGGAAACTCTTCTTTGGCAGCACTCAGAGACACGAGTCAATAGCAACAGGGAGTCATCATTATCTGACCACGCTGCTGCTTCTGCTTTGTTGCTCCCCTTTTGATCTCTGTGCTCGGCTTGCAGACCTGTACTGCTTAGCAAAGGTCCTTGGGACACGGACCAGGCCTTTGTGTTTTGTACAGAGTGTTTCTGTTCTCTGGCTGAATGTCTTGACCTTTAAAAGGCAACTTTAGGGCTCTCAAAATGTGGTTTATTTAATCAAGAATCTAATTTGGAGATAGCAACTCTGTTACTGGCCCAAAACTCTCTCTGTGTACTGCGCATGCCAACACAGCTTTGCCCACACAAATGTTCATGGAGCTCAAATAAAAAAACTGTAGAGAAGAAAAGGCCTTCAAAATGATGAAGAAAGCTTTCTTAATATTTACGTTCTCCTTGTTGGCAAAATGGGTAATTTGAATTCAACTTAATCTGTCTTTATTTCAAAAATGAGAAAAACACAACCAATACTTCTTTCCTCAGCAGAGCAGATTAATGAGTGCCAGTGAACTAAGCACAACACAATGAAATGAGTCAATTTAAAGAAAACCATTAAAGGTAAAACCACTTGGGTAATCAACAACAATGGTCCCTTCAGAACAGAAGGCATTGCAACAAAGCTGGTTGTGCTGCCAGTCTTGTTGATTTTCACTGCCTACAAAGCAGAATAGAAACTTTCTCCATAAATCCCTGGGTGCTAATGCAGGAAGGTGGCTGTGTAATCTGAGCTGTCTGACCCTGGCAAAGGAGCTGACTGTAAGCTCGCTGCCTTAAGAAATGATTAAAAAATTCAGTGCTGGGAGGAGAACTTGCTGCTTTATTAATGTTTATCAGATTAAAGAAGTTAAATAACTGAAGTAATATGAGCAGTGCATAAAAGCAGGGGAGCGAAAGGAAAAAAACCCTGGTTTTGGAGTGTGCCATGGCCTCTCTCACAGAGCCTCTCATTGATCTGCCTTCCAATTCATCTTGTCAAACAGCTGGCATGGCCTGGGCTCCACAGGCAGATGAGCAGCACCATTCATACACCCTGCTATCCTGAGCACAGATGCTTTCCCTGGTAGTTCCTAGCCAGCTTCCAGAGCTTTGGCAGAATTGTTCACAGATGTCTCACACATGGGAATGACACAGAAATTCATACAAAAGGGATATGAAGTTAATGTATAGTTAATACTATTGTCTTTATCTCTGTATCTCCATGAATCTGGTAGGAAATGATGTGTGCACATTGCATTAAAATTCCTTCTTGGAAGATATATATCCCAGAAATTAAGGAAAGAAGCTTTTTTAGTTGCATGTAAGAGTTTTAATGTGCTTTGAAAGGGACTGATCTGTCAGTGCTGGGGCCGTGATCCTCATCCACAGAGCACGGTGCACAGCTCACTCTTCAAAGAGCCTTTTAATGTGCCATTCCAGGCAGCTCTGCAGCCCAGCAGAAAGGGGAGGCTAGAGTGGCATCCTTTTCTTTTCAAGAGCACACTTTTGCTGTGGTTGACTAAACCTCTCCAATAAAAGCTGTCACCCTCGGGCCAGTCCCCCAGCACGCTCCTCAGCATTGCTGTCAGGATGGCAGGAAAGCTCAGAATTAATGCCAGCTCATGAGAGCACAGAATTTGCACCAAAGATGTTTCTCAAAGTCTCTTGTTACAAGAGTCAGCAGAAACTGAAGTGGCCATAAGTATACATTGGTAGAAAAAGTGAAAAGCAAAGCAGTGACAGACAACAAGTATTTTAACAGGAGAATCTAATTTTTCCCCTTTCACCACATGGCATGCAAAGGATGACCGTGAGCACTGTATTTGCTGGCAGTGGAGGGAAGTCTGGGGAATCTATTCATTTTCCTCCTCATTTAAACAAACACTCTCAGAACCATGACCAAGAAAGGAAGCAGAAGTACTTAGCAAACTTATATTAAGTGTTCTAACTCAATGTTTGTATTTTGCTCCTGAAAAATATACTGACTGTATTGATAGCACAGTAGTGTCCAGCTCCTGCAGTCTGATGTGGGAGAGGGCTCAGGGAATATTTTTAACCTTGTATGGAAACCTAGTTTTATTTTCAAAATACCTGCAGCTCAAAACAGTCTGAGCTATTCTGAAGCAAAAATTGTGTCCCTCAAAGAAAGTTCATACAACTCCCACAGGGCAATCCTGTCTGGAAGAAAAAGCTACTGGTGCCCAGAGATAGGAATCCCTCCTAAGAAATCTGTCTCTTCCCTTAAGTTTCTAGTGCTTTGGCAATGTGATTGCAAAACAGAGGTCTCGTGAACACCAAGAATATTTCTGTAGAAAGATGATTTCTTTCCACCAGATAGCTGTCTCAGATAATTTCAGCCTGCTACGTAATGGCACTGCTGGCTAAGATTTTATAGATTTTCATTTGATGGATTAACCTGTGACTTTGATTACTAATCTGGAAGGTTTTGCAGAAAAAACCCAATATTTATGAAATTATACTCAATTCCCATTAGTCTGTATTTTTGGCTATCAAGCCAGAAGTTCTCACTTTGGGGAATGTAAAGCAGATTTTATATGTGATTGAAAAGATAATCTGGTCTTGAGAAGCCAAAATAATTAATTTTTAAAAATTTTTTATTCTCATCTCTTCATTTTGAATATTTCATGCTAAAATTCCCTTGTGTCTAAGTAAACCCTCCCATGATTAGTTAAGGATGAGCTGCAACTCACAAATGCAACCTCCAAAGAAAAAGGAAAATCAATGAAGAACTGATGGGTTTTTTTAAGGATATGTCTGAAAGGTTCAGATAAAAGATTTTAATTTCTTTCCACAACTTATCATCCCCACTATCAAAATAATGTCCCTCCTGCCACAGAAGGGATAAGTCATAAGCTACATTGGATGGTAGCTGTTGTGTTTTTAGTCAACAGTGTTGTCACTGCATGGTTTGGTTTTCCTCAGGAAAATTCCACATCTTTTGCAGAGTTGAAACAAAATGTTTTGTACTTATCAGGTGCCTTGAAATAAATTAATCATAATGACGAAAAAGAGGCGGAATTGTGAAATGCAGGTATTTTATGGCAAGGAGTGGCTCATTATTTCATCTTTCTGAGATAAGGGCAGGATATGATGCACAGATTTGTGCCCGTCAGTGACCTCACTAAGTGCAGAATGCAGAAGAAACGTCACAGGCTCAGGAGCAGAAATGGCTGCAGAGGTACCTGGATACTTTTTTGCTGTCCCCTTCACCATCATATTCTCTTCACAACTGCAAAACTAGTTAAATCTGAGAAGCAGATGTGTGGGCCTCCTCTCTACCTTGTACTGTATGTTTAGAGTGACTCATTTCACCAGGATTTATCTGTATTTATACAAATGTAGTATAAAGGTGAAGCTTGTTGGTGATGACATTTTGCCCTCATTAGGAGATTTCTATCAAAGCTGTGAGGAAGCACCAAATCTGAATGATGTGTTATTTCACTTTGACAATTTTGCTTTAAAAGCTGTTACTGTTTTTCTTGAACCACCAGATTCAGCTTTTTCTAAAATAACATATTCACTTCTGTCCCACAATAGTTTACAGAAATACTCTTGTCTTGGTCTCCAGTGCTATCTTGGGAATACATAGAAGTGTCCATCAGTCTGAATATCTCTGAGTGACTAATAGAGCACATGGGCCCCAAGAGCTGCCCTGAGAACTTTGCTACCACACAGGAAGTCCAGTGATGTCAGTGGGAGCTCAGTGCAGCTATGGGTTATCTATGCAATCTAATGCAGTAAATAAATACCCTCTGGAATCAAGAATATCGGTTCTGATGCTTCGAGAACCTTATTCTCTGTAACTCTGTGAGCTTAAATCAGATTTGCATTGGTGAGGTTGCTCAGAAATAATAGGTGCAAAAAGGGAAAAGCAACAAAGGGTCTTGGCGATGATTTCTTGGCAATTCCCACTTCCCGTGAGAAGCAAACACACAAATGTTTTTGTCAAAGTGACGCAGATGTTGCCGCACGTCCATCGCTTGGGAAGGCACAGACGGACTCACGTTTGGAGAAAAAAACAACAGGCAGGGCGTTTGGAGAGGAAAAACAGTCTTTGATATTTTGTGGCTGTCACCCTCTGATAAAGGCGTGGGGCAGAGGGGCACCAGGGCTGCCCCAGGCAAACGCTTCTCCCTCCATGTCCAAAGCAGCCAGGGCTGCTCTCAGTCAGAGGGCGCTTTTGGGAGGAGGGAGAGGGCAAGGGGCATGGGCAGGCTGTGGTGGGACCTGGCCATCAGCTCTGTCCTGCCACTCGTGCTGCGGGCTGAGGGGGCCTAGCATGGGCCACAACTCCAGTCTCACCCAGCCTGCTCTTCTTCAAAGACTTGCTCTTTGAATTGGCTTCCTTATGGAAAAGGATAGTTTCCATCTCACCAGTTAGTTAACGCGGCTGCAGTGCACAGACCAGAAATAAAACTGCTGTGGAAAGAGGGGGGGAAAGCTGGAGCTGTAAACCAGAGAAAGGCGCTGAGTTCTGTAGTGGCTCAAGCTCTCAGTTACATGAGCAGGGCTTCCAGCAGTGCAGTTCCTTCCTGGATACAAGTAGGGATTTAGTTCCTTCTGATTTCCTGCCATTTTTGTCTAATTGGCTAATTTTACTGAATTCATAGAAAAAGTGTCACTCCTTTCTACCCCTGCCACAAATGAGGATTATTTTTTTTATAAATAGTTATTTATTTATTACTGAAAAAGATGTTGTTAATTCATAATAAATATTCAGAATCCCATATGGATGAAGTAAATAAATAAATCAGACATGTACTGAACATGGATTTGAAACACCAGCCTGTCAATATCATCCAGTGGAATTTGGCCAGAAGTTGCACTATCAATATGTGGGATCTACTTTGTCATAGGTTATATTTTGCTTGCCTTCTGTGCTAGAACACTGATCTCTGATTTTCAATCATTAGTTTTCCATGTATTCTCATTTGATATATGCAAATATGTCAGCGACTGAAACTGGAGAAAGTTGGTCATTTAGCTTTTTTAATAGATCATCTAGGAATCAGCAAACTGTCAAACAAGGGTTTATTCCTATTGCTGAAGCAGGAAGGATTGCACTGCCAGCTTTGACATTCCCAGCAAGGAAAATTAAAACTGTATCATCTGCCTACGGAAAGAATTTTGTTTCCTTTTGTAATTTATGTGTAAAAGAATATAAGGGCCATCAGAGAAAGAGGAAAAGGGGTTTAGTCTGTATCAGTTGCAAACAGCAGGAGGAAAGAGGTTGTTACATCATCACCAGTGAACAGATACCAACTGCATGTGATCTCTGGAAGGCTCCTTAAGTCTTTTGATTAGTCTGGAAAAGCTCATATCTATATCATCTGTATCTATATGTTTATCTCAAAAGTTTTTGTACACTGCCCTAAAGTACTCAGTTATTAGGGTAAGTACTAATTCCTTTTACCCACTGGAAGAAATTGTCACTTTGGAGCTTGCCTTTCATGAAAAGGGAAAAAAACCCACCCTACAATTCTTTCCAGGAACTTAGCCAAAAAAAGTTTTCAGAGAAAGTTTTCTGTTTAGGGGAAAACATTGAAAAGCCCCACGTGTCACAGCCTCAGCTCACATTACATATAGAACATCCAGTGGTAGCTCTGCAGCAGTGAAGAGTGCTCGTGGACCCTCAGAGCCCTGAAGGGTTCAATACTAATGAAATGGTTAAAGATGGGAAGTGGTCCAAGGGAATAGTCTGTATTCCATGCAGCCTTGTAAAGGATCTTTTCCTGACTTGTCTCACATCCCATATGCAGGGCTTGTTTTTGTCAGCCAACCCTTCGTGAGGCTGCTGAGCTGGGCCCTGCTCAAGCTCCAGCAAACCACAGCAATGAGGTTAATGCTCCCCAGTGCAGATTTGTTAAAGTTTCTCATCAAAACTTGCCTTTTCTTCTGCAGAGGTTACTGATCCCTATAATTTGATGACAAAGGTATTAATGAAATTTGTGCTAAAGAGCATTCATTTAGAGAAAAAGCCAAAACCAACAAACCAAAATACTTTTAGTAATATTTGAAGTAACCTGGATTATTTTGAAGTACATGTTCTAAGGGTTTAACTACCTCTGATTTATGTCAAAAAACACTAGGAGATGGTGATCTAGAAGTGTGATCATGACAGAAGCCTGTTTATCCCATTGATTTTCAGCCAAAAGAAGACAAGTGGCTTCTCCCCATGTCGTTTTTTCCAAGGCCTTATGGTACTGTTTATTTGGGAAGTACGGCCTTCTTGAAACCAAAGATAGCCAGGAAAAAAAGAACAATTTAATTTACATTATAATTTGCAATTTAATTTGAGGCTGAGAAGACATTCTGAGAGGCATGGTAGTAATGCAGTGGAGGGAGAGTGAGATAAATAAGCTTGCACTAATGTCAGCACTAATAAGGATCCTGTTTTCAGCAGCTGAGGCAGAGTGGTCAGGAACAGCTCAATTATGGCTGTGCTGTACCACAGCTTGTGGTGTGGATAAAACCAGAGAAACCTCACAGTGTCTGGCTCTGAAGGTTGGCAGCAAGATACTGGAGGCTATTCCAGATGTGCTCATTGGGAATTTGAACAAATTCTTCTTTTCTTTCAACGTGCAAGGTAATGCAAATCTTTCTTTCAGTCTCCAGACTTAGAAATAGTTTTAAACAATGGCACACAAATACTTGAGTCTCCCTTCAGAGGCTGCTCCAGTTTCTGTGATAATTTAGGAGTTAATGTGTCCTGTTGTGTCATTTGCTGGATTAGAATTCAATAGAGCTGTAACATTTCATCTCTCAGAGCTTATTTCTCCTCCTACCCCCAGTCTGTTAGGAGCTAATAACCTAAAACCTATAAGATAGCCTCGTATTACAGATATTGCACAGTTCCTAAATACTGTGGGAACAGTTTTTCAGGTTCCCAAGTCCTGTTGTGAGACACAAATAATATTAAACATTACCTTGAGATGTCACTTTTCGTTTTTATGGTGAGAACAGAGATGCCAGTGTGGAGCTCTGAAGACTTTGGGGCTTTAGATATGCCGTTCACTTTAGAGCTGGAACTTCATCTGCGAGCTTAAAGGCATTTCAAATAAAATGCTTTATTCTTTCAAAGGGAGTTTGCATGGATGTAATTGGTCAAATATGTACAAAACCTGTCTACAGGCCTTGCCTCTGTACATATTTAGGGAAACAGGGAGACTGTTTCTACAAATTATAATAAAATGTACAAATTGTATAGCAAATGACAAACATTGTAAAATGTTGTCTGAAAAGTTCAACCAAGCACTAGATACAAATTGAATTTGAATTCCAAGATTCCAGATAAACATACTTTTTGTCTCTCTAGATTTATGAGCTGTTCTAGTTCTCCACTAATTTCCTCTTAGTTCTTGGAGCTGTGTTTATATTTGGTTCATTTGGCCTACTCGAGCATCCTTTTCTACGCCAGTCCCTAAGTTGGATTTTCCAGTCAAGTACTCTTCTGGGGACACTCAACACATTGATCCCTCAAGAGCTAAATTTGGAAAGCACAGCACCAATTGTTATCATTAACTGCCTTTAGTGCATTGAAGTAGTGAGAGAAGTGATAGATTTCCCAAAGCTTCCTAAAGAACCATTTCCTACTTCAGACCAGGACACATGCTCTGCTATCTGTTTAATCAAGTAACAGAAGGAACAGTCATAGTCAAAAGCCAGAAGAGGAACAATTATCTAGTCAGATAATTTGAACATCTTTAAAATTTGACTCCACAATGCAGTAGAGTGTAATTTTGTTTTCCTCCAGACATTAAAATTATTAATCAGAAGTCACTATAAATTATGAACAGTACAAAGTGTTCAAACCAACTCAGCTGTAAATTTCTTTTGGCAAAATTCCAGAGGTCTACTTAGGTCTTTCAGAGAAGATTTTTTCCTGATACCGTGCTGCCTTTGCATTTCTATTCTTTCAGTACCAGCAAGGAGAAGCAGAAGGCTGGACCAGCCATTCTTCTGGACAAGAGTTGAAAAGATCAAGAATGACTCCTGATATTATCTTTAAAAAGGATGTAGGCTACTGGCTAAGGTCGGCAGTAATGGGAGGTGAGTTATTTCATAACTAGTTTGGATAGTTTTCATGAGCTGGTTAGAGAAAAATTATATAATTCTGAAATTATAACGGAGAAAGCACGAATAGTAAATTACTCTAATGAAAGCTTTTGTGAGCAAAGCCTTTCATTACAGCTATTCCAAGTGTGCAAAAGGGCGAAGTAACAAATCTAAATACATTTTGTTTTTTCTTAAGCAGTGCCCAGTGTCCCTTGAGCTCCATTTGTTCAAGTAGGAATATGGTGGTACAAAAGCAGATGGTGTTTGCTGCTATTGGATGACAGATGTTCCCATCCCTGAGATTATGCAGTTAAGTGTAATGCATTTATAGCTGGGTTATGCAAAATACTGAGCATCCTCAGCTTGCATTAATGGCCAGGGCAGCTGGAGGGGCCTCCCAGGAGGTGCACAGCTCTTGTGAGTCAGGGACCTTTTTAGCTGAACTCTTCACCTCATTTGGAGATGTCCTGATCATCAGTGTTCAGCACCTTTGGGATCAGCCTGCAGCCACCCTCTTTAGGTCTGAAGTCAAAGACCTTCCCTCTTTGCAGGAAATGGATCAAATGCTGAAGAACTCTGTTGATGCAATTGTGTCAATGTAGCAATCCCACTAACAGTAACCATGTTGGAACACAGGTCTCTACGTTGCACAGAGGTAGAAAGGAGATAAAATAATCTCAGTGCTCAGTAGAAAATGCTCACTAAAAGCTAAACAGTTCCAGATGCTGGGCAGCCTCCCCTTTAACTAACACTGCTGCAGTGTAGCCGCTTTGGGTGAGCCCTCCAGCCAGGGCTGATCCTCACTGGCCCTTGAACCTGGCCTTCCCAGGATTATCAAACAGGGCTTCTCCTTCCACTGAGGTTTCTTTGACATGGCAAGAAGCATTTTTAAATTTATCAATATGAACCCTGAGATGAGGCTGGCAAATGTATGAAAGTCAGTCAGATTTAAAGAACCACCAGAGGAATGCAGAAGGGGATATCTCACTAATGAGAATTCTATTAAAATTCATTAGAAGGAATTTCTCCATAGTCATTATTTATCAGTTAAAAGTCAATGAGAAACCAAGCTCTTTCTTATTTCATGGCTAATTGTGTAGTGCAAAGTACAATCACCTATCCTTAAATTCTGGATGTTACTGCATGCTCTAGATGGATATAGTTACAAAGCAATAATTTAGGACAACATGACACATGAGTTAATTCATCCTTGCCTTAAAAGTTCCTGGCTTCCTGATGAACCTTAGCATTGACCTTCTCTGAATAGAAACAGGAGATAGTGACTTCAAAGCTGATACATTCCCTGGGTAACAGAGTGCACGACCAAGCACATATTAAAATAAATTTTCAGCAGTTAATTCCAATAGTATTTCATTTTATATTTCAGTGCTACAAATAGCAGGGGTCCTTTGTATAAAATTCTAACTTTCATTTTGCTTGATGGTTTTCTGTGTTTTGACAGTATGAAATACTGTCATTTAAAAAAAAAAAAAAAAACAACTCCAAGGAATGGCTGCTTAAAAAAAAAAGGATATCTTATACCAGCTCCTCCTAAATTCTTCTCTTTCTTAAACAATGCTGTTTTTTAATGTAAGCAATACTCAGGCCAGACGCTTGCATGAAAAATATGATGTGTATAGTGCACTTCATTTATTTCTTGACATAACAACATAAGTTGAAAAAACACAGCAGTTTCTAGGAATTAAGTTAGGACATAAAACAGACTATTTATGTCAAGAGAAGGAGACAATTTGCATTAAAAACAGGGAGACGACGACTCTGCTACATAGTTCATGCAAATCTTATGTGAACTATAAAAACATGAGAGGGACTCACTGCAGCCTGTGACAAAGTACCAAGCATTGACACCCCAGGATTGGGACACAAACAGTTCAGAGTTTCACTGTGGAGAAACCCAAATTCTGAATCTGAATCTGGTAGGTGCACAAACCCCATTGCTTATGGAATTTCTGGATGCGAAAGTGCCTCACCACCTCCTGTGACCCAGGAAGGCTCTAGGGCAGCACTCCCTGGCAGCAAAGTTTCTTTCTCACTCTCTACAAAGGGAGGAATTCAGTTGCTGCAGGATTTCAGCAGGCACTGGTAGGAATTATAGCACCCTACTGAGCAAAACATATTGTCTGCCTGAAATCTCAACAGAATTTCAGGATGAGCAGGCTGGCATGAAACAAATATTTGAGGTTCAGTCCACTTCAGATAATTTGCCCAAAATAATAGATGATGGTTAAAAATTATATTTGGTTTCCAAATACCCATCCAAATGCATTTTACTTGGCAGCTTGACATTTGAACAGTGATTTTTAGAATTTTATGCCATTAAAATCAGGGGTCAGATAAAGTGTAACTATCCAATCATTAGACTAATTATTGCTACCCCGTGTCTGTCAAGGGCTTTGATCCTTGTCAAGATGCCTGCACACTTTAGCATAAATACTGTAACTCTCCTTCCCTAGCATCTCTCTTTTTTTTCACCCCAACCCACACACAGAGTGGCATTTAAATAAGATTCTTTACACTGTGTCATAAATATTAATGATATGAAACTCAGAGCTTGGCATTTTTCACTAATGGCCCTCTTCATGACAGTTTCACATCTGGACTTCAGCCAGCCCCTGTGTAACTGGCTGACATTTTTTAAAAACATGTTACTATCAAAGTGAAACAAAATACTGAGACAATTTCTCACAAATTAAAATTGTTGGCAGATCCTCTCTCCACATTGTGTGCTTGGGATGCCATTTGGCAAGACTTCCTGAACGATGCCCATGTTGGCTTGGCGTGGTTTGTCTCGTAATTACAGTTTATGCCTTTCACCTAATCCCTATAATAGCTCAAAATGAGCTGTGGATGGACATTTGATACAAAACTCAGCCTGGTTAAGAAAAAGAATAAAATTAGTTCATATTTCCCTACAAGCCAGCTTTTCTATGAAGCTTCCAGAAAACCTCCATAGAAAGATTAATACCATTGTTGGCATTTCTTAGTTCCTGTGGTTATTTGCATCATTTCTGTCCTTTCAGTCTGAGCTGTGCCAGTCATCTGAAATTGTAAATTAAACAACAAACAATGTTTTGGAGGTATTTATGGCAGTGTTCAAGATTTAATTTTCTGTTGTCTTTCTGCCTGAATGAAACACATACAGCCCAGTCTCTCCATACAAGATAAGGAGCCTGCTGAACAAGCTACCAGACACTGCCACACTCACTGAAACAGCAAGTATGTGTTTGCTTCTTCTTAACCTTTTTTTGTATTTGAGTTGGGACCACAGTGTTCACATCCCACAGGCTTGAGCCTTTCAGTTTCTAGATCATCACTGAGAAACTGATGTTTCACTAGAACAATTGGATGAATGAGAACCAAAATTCCAACAAATAATAATTTGTCTTTTGCCTTCAGCAGGAAGTAAAAAGTAGAAGGTGGATAAGCAGAAACATATTCTGGGCTCATTGAAATCAAATGTATTTCACAGTGTGGTGTGTGACAGAACTTTTAGTGCTTGAATTTAACAGGATAAAGAGCAAACAGAGCCATGGGATCATAGGGCTGGAAGGAATAAGAGTCCCCTGATACAAGGCAAAAGCAGCAAACTTTGGGTGCTTCCTGGCAGACATTTGTCAGCCTGCCTTGAAATCTTCAGTAGGGATGCACAAAACCTCAGTAAAATTTTCCTGCTGTTCATGGCCCTTTCATTACAAAATGTTTCTGATGATGTGACCTGAATCTTTCTTGAATTTTATCTTGTTACTTCTGCAGACACATAAAATAGCCCTCTGCATGTCTGAGAGACTGTTATCAAGGCTTTCCTCAGTCTGTTCAGCTAAATATCCCACTTTTCCAATATTTTACCCTAATTCATAATTCATAGATCACTCCATCATTTTTATTGCTATGTTTGCGACTGTCTCTGACCAGTCCATAGACTTCTGGAAGTGTGGTCCCTGACACAGCCACAGCAATGCAGCTAAAGCCTTATCAGTGCTGCTCTAGCAAAAGGGTTCCTCTGCAAACTTGTCTGCTCTCCACATTCCAGAATGACACTCTGTGTTGGCAGCAGCATGATGTTGTTAGCTCCCGTCCTGGCTGCTCTCAGCTGTCATTTCTATGCTCTTTTCTATCTGAATTTCTCCCTCCTCAGCCATTTCACATATTCTGTCTGTGCAGGTCATTATTCTTGAGTGTGATGCTCACGCTTGTAGAAGTCAAAAAAGATAAAAAGTTTTCCATTCGTATCTCCAGTTTGTCACAATTATGTGGAATCCTATTATTGACCTCCAAAGTACTGGCAATGTACCAGACTTCATTTGTCTGTATATCAAACATACAGCTTCTTCTGTGATGTGACCTTTGGGTAAGGAGTGAAAGCACTGAATAACACAGGGACAGACCCCTGGAACATCCATTTCATACGTCCTCCCATTTGATAAGGAACATAACTGTTCAGCTCTGCACTCACATTGGACATCCTTTTTCCCTAACTTGCTGTGACATGAGACAGTATTACAGATGTAACACTAAATATCTAAGATTCACAGTTTTACCTTCCACTTTATTTCTCAATAATACAATTTTGAAAAAAATTGCTTAACATGTAGTAAACGGGGGAACCTTTGAAAGCACACATTTAAAATAACATATTTTACATTGATTTGTTCCTTCATCAACATAGAGAATTAAAATACCTAGAAATGTTCTTTGTTCTGAATGCTCTGGAGGTCCTTACTATAAGCTTGTGCATTTTACAAGTCTGCATAATTTAATGGATGAGTACCAAATGCAACTTAAATTGTCTCTACTGTATGAAGATAAATTCATTATATACTTCTAATTCAGGTAAGTATTTGAGTTTTAGAAACTTGGAGCATTTGCTGACTGGATTTCATCCACTCTGAAGTCTCCAGCCATCCAGTAAATTCAAGGTCAGTATGAGAATGCTTGGATCCAGAATGCAAGTTTTTTTAAGATCTCAAAGTTCTGAAAATCTATGAGTGTTTGCACTTTGTGTTTTGGTTTGACCCCTGCTACTTACATCTTTATTTTAACATGTTAAGTGATTTTTTTTTAAAAAAAGTGCAGTTGTGTAGGGGTGTTTATCAGATATATGCCCAACTGTATATAAAATATTAATGGACCAGCCAACCAGTCCAAAACTGTGGAATGGGCTGTGGTGTCCTCCTATTGTTCAAGGGCTTAAAGTATTTTATAAGCTCCTACTTTCAATTTGTACTCAGAGATATGGAATGCTTTGATTCTTAATTTAGAACATTCATGCCATGCTTTGACTCTGAAAAACAAAGGCAGCTCACCTAGGAGCTCACAACTCGGAAGGGCTGTTTCCTTTCCTTGCTGTCACCATTAGCATTTCCTATACAACACGAGCCCGAGTGTGAAGTGCAAAACTCCGAGTGTTTTGTAGGGTGGGAGCAGAAGCATTACTGTACTCAATTCTTTTCCAAGCAGGAGTGGAGGATTGTCTGGCTGAAGTAAGAAATGCAAGGAACACGCTATCATGTCTGTTTTTAAGGGTATCGTGGAATAACAGTGGAAGAAAGATTGACTTGTAAGGAAATTGCCACTTTTGGATGATAAAATATTCCATTATAAAGGGATCACAGCACCCTGCATTTCCATGGTACTTAGTTTGCTGAAACCCTAAACCCTTTCTAAGTGTTAACTAGTTCACTTTATAATTCTCCCTTTAGGGAAAAATAGTACTTTCAGACCTTTTTTGACAGATGTTGAAAGTTTGTCTCTGGAAGACAGAGTTGTATACTCAAGTTCAAAGCAGAAACAGAGATCTCAGCTCGAGGTTGTCTCCTATATGAATATCAGGTTTAATCCTACAAATTGGCAAGCACTTAGAACAGCCAAGATTTGAAGGAGTCCCAGACTTTGTACAAATACTCAATTACCCATTTGCAGGTAATACTTGTATTTCTGTCCTGCAGAGAGATTTTGGAGTGGTATTGAGACAATTGATCTATTGTCTCCACAGGAGATGTTTTCCTGCTGCTCACTCAGGAAAATCCTTGTGCAAATGGGTAAATTAGCAGCACTGTTCCCATTACACAGGTGTCACAAGCCAAGCTGGGGAGCTCTGCACTTCCAGCACAAGTGAGCTGGGTCTGTTCCTTCCTTCTTGTACCAACCTGGCAAGGAAGAGCTGTTTTAATCTGGATTTTTTTTTTTTAGAGTTATTTGTTCAAATTGCTTGAAAGCTATTCCAGTGTGGAAGGCTAGGCTGTCAGCATGAAGATCTGATACCTGTTGTCTTCCCTATGAGTGTCTTGAGGGCCAAGCTGTTGTGGTGAATCTCAAGCCTGAAGTCAGCCAGATTTATTTCTGTTGGCCTAGAGCTCTCTGTGGTTTGTTTGGGCTGAAATCTGAGGGCTTCCAGTAAGGCTGGAGCAAACAGAATTCTAGGTAAGCACACGTGGAGTTTTGGTGTTTGGGGTTGGTTCTAGTGCCAAAGCCAGTGCTGTGAGCTCCACATAGACCTGGTTTCAGAGAACAGTGTCTGTGCAAGGAGCCACAGCTTGGCATCACGCCCAATTGACTTCCACAAGTAGGAACTAAAGATGAGATCTTCTTGTGTGGCTGGATAAAATACATATCCTGCCCCACAGCTGAGGACACATGCACAGTGTTAATCACAAATCTTCACCAAGGAACTGTTTCTAAATAAGTGGATAAGTGTTGGCCAACTGTTTATCACTTTTTTACTGCTGGTATATTTTACGGGAGACCAGATGATTGGAGCAATGCAACAGCATTACAGGAAAATATTCACCCTTTTCCCAGCAAATGCCTGCACTCATTTTTATTTTCTTGTCGTGACAATATGTTTGCAGAACGTGACTGTTGGACTTGAAATCGAGATTAATTTAATGATGAAATGGAGGATATTTGAAACAAATTTAGTCTGGGAGGCTATCCGGTCAGGAAGAAGAAACAATATCAAGGAACTAAGGTTGAGCAAACATCTCAGATGCTGAATTGTGAATATTCAGCACTCAGAAAACTTTCATATGGGCTGACATTAGTTATCTTTTTGCAACAAAGAGAAACTTTCTGAAGTATAAAGGCTGGGTGGTATATTGACCAACAATTCCTCAGTATGAAGTTCAGCTGACTCCACTGCCCCTCTGTTCTCAGTCATGCACACTTCATAGAGTATTCTAGTCAAAAAAATTATTTCTATAAAATAAATGACTACATTGCTAAGTAAAGAATAAAGCACATTTTTTTTGACACAACTTTCATTTTAACTGTAACCATAGAAGTATCTAATTTTCTCATTCTTATATAAATGAAACTCAAATAAGCAATCTTCATGTTGCATATTCCCTTGCTCTATCTTGCAAAAACCATGAGGGGCCAACTTCTCCACAAAAACAAATGCAAAATGCTGTCTGCTTGTAAGTTTGTGATTCATGCCTCCTGTCAAGACTACCAAACCAGTAAAGACACTGGAATGTAAAAAAATAAGCATGATTATGTATTTCAGGAAAACAATTTTCTCAAGAATGTTTCTGGAACAAATTCTTAGTGTTTAGCTATTTCTAGTTGATATTTCAGTGATGGAATGCCTACTGGCACCAATTTGTACTATGGAATTGTCCCACAGGACAATACTTTGCTGCAGTGTGTTTAAGGTGTCTTTTTTTTTTCAGATTCTTGTAGCAGCAAATCCTTTAGCAGCTCATTACTTAATGGAAACTAAACAAAGCTTCTTCCAGGAAAAAAAAAGTTGATCTCTATCACCCCACAGTGAACCTCTCTTCTTAAATACATAACACATGCTTTTGGAAAATATCCTCAGTTTAATCTGAACAGTGTAAACTCCAAAGACAAGACCATGTCTTCATTCATCCATCTTGCATGGCTCGAAACTCCAAACTTTCTGGGAAAAAGAAAAGGAAGCGCAGAAGATACTTCTTGTGTATACAAATTGCCTTGTGTGATATGACTAGACTTTGGTCTGTCATTCCTATTAAAAATAGCCACCTACACAAATGAGGACTCAGGGGTAGGCTCTTATAAATAGGGATCCTAGAGGGCCTGGCTGACCTTCTTTGCTCTCTGCTAACAGATATTTCTTTGGGTGTTTTTCCATTTCCTATGGAAATTTCCATTTCTGCTTTTTCTTGTGCAGAAAGCACAGTGCTGGCTGCTCCCTCCATACATCGTGACCTTATTGCTGTGTCTGTTTCTGCCAGAGCTGCTGTTCCACAGCTTTTCCATTCCACTGGTGCTACCATGACCACTAGTATTAATTGTGCCAAGAGAAGTATAGAGCGTAATTTAGGGGCAGGAGCCATGAATTTAGCAGCTGATAAGTTATTCATAGTTTTTGAAAAATATACAATAACCATTCTAAGCTTTGACCATGAATATCATATACCTCGTGTACAATCTCAATTCATTTGGAGCAACAGTGGATCAGGAGGAAAGATGTTTATAGTATTTCACTACTGCTGTCACTTGCAGAGATGCAGTGCACTGTTTCAGTGGATCCATGCTGGAGATCCATTCCACACTGGCTTTGGCTTATGCCTTTTGCCAAAAAGAATTGCTGGTCTTTCAGCAGGAAAATGTTTGTGCCTGGAGTTGAGCAACCATAATACATAACGCCATGAGTCTCATGGAACAGTGAATAAAAGAAAAGGACAAGGTATTTTGCAGATGTATTTTGGAAACGTGCTTTCAAAATGTTTGTCCTTTCAAAGCATTAAATTACGAATTTTTATATCTAGTCATTACTGTTCTGATGTTACACTGTAGGAAGACACCTTGCTCCTGTTGTACTTACTGTAACATTGAGCTATTCCCTCAGGAGAAGCCTCAGCATGTGGAAAAGAAATTCTTCCTGAAATCAGTGAACTCTATTTTAAACTGGCAAAGTAAGTTGCTCCTGTTTCTCCTCCAACTTAACCTATAATTCCTGCAAGTATATGGTTCCCAGATATAAACATAGAAAACCTAAAATTAAAAACAGATCACTTGCCTTTTCTTTTGAGGATTGTGGAATTGCATACTTGGTGTTTATAGTATAGCTGCTGTGTAAATATAGAATATATAGCAAAATACTGCTTGGTCCTTATGCCACGTTTGTGTTTGTGACTTGTAATCACTTGTGATTTATGGCAATATTACATTAGACTAGGACAAAATATTGTCTTCTCTAAAGAATATATGCTTTGAAATAGGAGAATGAACCAAGCAGTTAGAAAATGCAGAAAGTCCACTATCCAAAGTTCTGTGCTGGTTCTTGGAATTATGTTCAGATAAGTGGAAGGCCATTTTCTCAGTTCCTCCAGCAAATGCTTGTTTTTTTCAGAGGAGACATTTTTCTCTCTTAACCGTTTAGGGGGAAATCTTCCACAGGGCATATTTATACTGAATAGCAAAGATGGCTCTTTCAGAGGATCTGGAAATACCAAATAAAAAAGAATATTATCCAGAAAATGGTGGCTTGTCTGGCAATGCTTTAGCCATCTGTTGAGAGTGTGAGTACTGAGTGTCCAGTTTGCATATTTAATCTGCCAGAATGGAACTTAATTGTAACTTATTGCTTATTTTCATAGCTTTCAATAATAGAAATTGCTGAAAACTCTACTAAATTGGGTGCATTTCACATAGATTTCCTGTCTGGTCCTGTCCACTGACATAACCTGGATTCATTATTTCATACTCACTCTTATGGCCTTGGGCACAGATTTAAAGCCATAGTCATGGGGACTAATGAGGCATGAAAACATGGGAAAATACCATGAAAAATTAACCAAATGGTCGGTCCACAAGGTCAATTCTGCTTTATAATTTTTGCAGCTGTTTTGTATTCCATTCTATTTGTTTGGCCGAAATCTTCCATAATCAGGATCATTCCATAATTTTTTGATAGAGGATTATCAGGTTTGGGTTATAGACTTTTTAGTATTATGGTGAATTATTTTGGATTTGTTTAAAAAGGAACTTTGAATGCTGATCACGCTTAATAGATATTCCCAACAGAATAGTGACTCAAAACACCCAAAAGGGAAGACATTTTTCCATGAATATTTCAATAATTTTTTCAGACTTCCATGAAAATAATACATCTTAACGAAATAAGGGCATAGGCTGCTTTTTAATATCGCAAATAGGTTTCTGTAATTGTGAAGTCAGGTTGTGCTGAATTTCCCTGATAGTTGGTCATGAGGGACAAGCTGATAGGGATGTGTGCTAGAAGATCCTTTATGAAATCTAGGGCTAATTGTTGCTGGCCTAAATTGTAAAGAAAATTTCTTGAACCAAAAAGAATAGAAACAGATGATATTTCAAACCTAGTGACAAAGGGGTCTTAATACAGAATGAAGTCCTTGTCTGTGCTTTGATGTCTTTGACTCAAATCCATTTCTAAGAAATGGCATCAAACCACTCATATTCCAGTGTTTTGTCATCCCTATAAAAATTCCAGCTGCTCTTGTTGCTGTAAGTGCATAAACAATTTGTTGTGTAGCATGTGCAGTGTCCTGCAGCATTCAGAGTCGTGCTGGTCACACTTCCAGTGCACCATTACCTCATCCCTAAGCTTTGGGAAGTCTGTTGCTAATTCTACAAGAGTTCACCCCTTGGGCAGGCACATAGAGACTGAGATAGATTAACAAATAAATATCTACAGAATTATTCCTTTCTTGCTGATGGTGAATGCCTTTTGTTTCTCACCCCATCATCCCTCCACAGTGTATTTTTTTCAGAGTGCACTGAAGGTGGATATGGAAGCAGTGCCATTCAGAGACCATTATAGAGAAAAGCAGGAGCTGTAAGGCTGATTAGAGCTGTTATCTAAATGCCCCCATTACCCAACAGGCATCACATTAGAAAAAAGGTCAGGCTAATCCAAGGAAGATAATGTGAGGAGAATACTGTAGCTGTTCAGTGGTGTGGGGGGGGAAGATGCACTACACTGTTCCTTCTATCCTCTGGCTCTCTGCAGGACTTTCCAGCACATCCTCACATTGCTGTGCCTCAGGTCAGGCAAGGACTGCACAAACTCCAGTGATCCCTCTCTGTTCCATCACACTTCCCAGCAGCGGCCAGAACTGGAGAAATGTAATTAAATCTTTGGAATGTCAGGTGAAAGCTAAGAAAAACCACATGGCAGCTTAATATTCTATTACTCTGTTTATCTTTTTCAGGTCTTATGTTAAAACTTGTGATCGCTTAGACCCATCAATAGCAAAGCCAGACAAACCCCATTAAGGGTAGGGAGGATAAAGTTTGCTCAGGAAAGGCAGGACAATAGGGAATCAACCATGCTATTCCACATCCTCTTCAGTCACTGAGAGGGCACCAGGCACCTGCCCTCAGGACTAGTTCCACTTTTTGAAAACAAGAAACAAATACAGAAGAAAAGTCATAATTTGAGCCCCATCTTATCCTTTCCCCCTTATATCCTGATAAAAAGAAGGAAAGAAGCAGAAGGAAGAAGAAACAGCAGCAGAACTGGGGGAGTTAGAGAGGAAAAGGGACTGATAGAAAAGCTATTTCTCTTTAAGAACTTGCTAAGCTGAAGCCTTGGTCCCAAAAGTATCTTCAGCAATCCTTGATTCATAAAAAGCCTGGTGTGGTAAGTATTTCTCTTCTCATCTTCCCTGATTTTCAGGGTTTGTGACTTCTTAAGGGCATTGTGATTTATCAAAGTTCATCTCTCTATAAAGAGTTCATGTATGTGGCTGTGTGCAACTTTTGTAGAAAAGCAGGAAGGAAACCTGAGGTGCTGGGTCACTTTGTCACCACGTTTATCCACATCACTCGCCTACCTGGGAGCTAAATACCTTCAGGGTGTAATGACATTGACACTGCATTAGCAGCAAAAATATCGATTCCAATTATTTGCAATGTCTGTCTGCTATAAAAATAAGCCTCCTTTAGTAGATAATGAAAGTAGTAACTAATCCTTTACCCAATTTTAATTTTTTGCAGAACTCTGTAGACTTGTACTAGTTTAAATATTAAATTTCCACCTCAACAGCTTCTTTACACAGGCCAGGCCATATGTGCATCTGGTATAAATTAGCATTGCTCTGTGGATGCTGTGAGAGACAGGAAGATTTCTATCAAGCAGCGCTCAGTTCCTGTATGATTAAACATATATTATGTCAATCATTTGGGTATAAAATGCTTTTGAATCAGGATTGTTCTCCTGCCACTCTTCTTGGAAATATTTTCAAATATATGCAGCAAAATAATGTCAGGGCAATGAAAGGATGAAGTAACCTCAGGCTGTTTATTCGAATAATTTCGACCCAAGCAAGTAGATTTCTCTTAGACTGGTCAAAATGTTTTGTTTCAATATTTAGCTAGTGTAATTTTGAATGCCAAACTATGCTTGAGTTTAGGTTTAGCTATATTCACTTAATACTTCAGTGTCACTAAGTGACACAGTATGATCAGTTGGCCAAAATTTCAATTATTCACACAGTTCTACTCAAGCTATACAAAAACTTGTTTCCTTGACATGACTTTCTACATCTTTTATGGATTATCTGCTCAGTGGGTATAAATGGGCATTGCTCAGCATAGCCTCTGACCTGTTGGTTCTGATGTGGAGCAATGGTTTCAATCCATAGCAAATGGAGAAAGTCCTTGTTTAGGCTTAAATTCAAAAGGGTTTTTGTATTCCCCTGGGAGAAGGTTACTGTACAAAATGGCACAACCATGCATATAAGATGGATTTCTTGAGATCTGATTTATAACAAATATTGAATTTCTGAGAAAAATGTTTTCTCAGAAAACATTTTCTGGATTTCTGAGAGAATGTTGTGAAACATCCCAGTCCACACCTTTCCACTGATGGAACATCAGACATCTGAGACCCTTCAGAGCACCTTTAGTCCTTTTATTTAAGCAATCTCTGGCAATAATTCAGGTCTAAACTTTTCCCCTGAAATAACTAAATATCACTTTTCTAAATAAGTATTTTAAACAGACATTATACCACTCTTCTAAAATACTCCTTAAAATGCTGTGTCTCTCCCTCTTTTGGAGTTCTAGACCTTGGTTTAATCTTCTCATGTTTTTCATTACTGAATACTTACTTCTGCTTCATTTCTTGTTTTTCCAAACGTTCCTGGTGCCATAGGGTTCCCCTAGCAACACAAAAACACACTTTTCCTCAGAGCTGCATCTCCATGGTCTAAAGCACTTAAATTATGACCTTTTAGCTACAGCTTGTTCTGAATTTAATTAAGAGTATTTTAAAATAATAATGACAAAATTTAGGGCATTCTTTGATTCACAGAAAACTGAGCAAGGGGGTCAGATTTGAGCTTTTTGTTCCCAGATTAGCAACAAAATATTTGCATCCAGAGTTTATTTATACATTTGTTAGGAAAAATTTCTACATACATTAAAATGTAATTGGATCCTAGGTTTGGACTTTACATCCAGTTTTGTTAAATGGTGTCTTTATTGGGGCTGGCACGACATGGATACATGAAAGCTTTAGCTGAGGACTACCAAGTGCAATGAAATCTGTTTATACTGTTCTGTGTTTATTCTCTGTCACAATATTTCAGCTCTCCTGGAGTTCTACATTCCATAAGCAGAAGGATGTGTGTATGCACACACTTCAATTTGCTCAGGTTTACCCAAGCCTGACTGCAATGAAACAAAGACAATGAGTTGACATTGGAGATCTGCTTCACTTGCTACTAACCCTTTCCAGCAGCACAGCTTGAATGCCTGCACTAAATCCTTCTCAGAACAGTCATCTCTTTCCCCCTAAATGGGAAAAAAAATCCCAAGAAAAATATCTAATTGGAATAATTTACCTTAAATTTATTAAAACCACAAAGAGAGAGCGCAAGTAGGGAAACGTAGTTCTTCTTCGTGATGATAAATTCCTGAAAAGTACCTTCTCAAAACATTTTCAGTGCAAAAGAAAAGCTCAGGGCTTTGCTCCTTGCACCTTTGCTCGAGTTCATAATAGAACTTCACTGTGCTGGTGCCAGTCTGAGATGGAACTCGCTAAATCCTGGTAGAACACTTGTCTTTCATTATTTCTTTTCCTCATTTTTCCTGGCACATCATACTATTTATTTACAATAATCTACACATATCCTGCCCTTTCATTAATCCTGCACCATTAAAGCTTAAGCACTGGGTTTGGGAAGTGTCTTCAAGCCAAATTTCAAATCACCGATTTCAGAATGAGGTCTCGTTAAACCCATAAAGTAATAAGCAACATTTGTTTGTAAAACTTTTCAGGACGGGGAAAAGGCACCAACTATCAGATAGCTGTGAACTACTTTCTCCTTTTTTTATCTCCTCAGTCTTGTCCTGTGTTACTAGGCAGTAAAAATTCAAAGCTCTGGATATAAATAGTGTCTGTTTTAATCCCAAAGCAAGGCAGATACATTTGTGGTGATCTCATTGTTTGAGGTGGGTAAATGTAGCTGAAAGATAAGTTTTATTACACAAAAAATACAAAACCTCCCAATATGGTTAACTTCTATCTTTGGTCCCCGTCTGTGGGCAAGCCCAGTTCGTTCAAGGCCACCAGACAAAAAAGGTCCCTAATTTTACACATTTGGGAGCTCCTTCAAATTTGGAAGAGTTATGTACGTGTGAGTGCCTATCCACACAGGTCTGGTTCTAGAAAAACACTCCTATTTGTGACCTTTTGACTATCAAGCTTCTTATTTCCAAGCATGTGTGCTAAAAGCAAAAGAGCTCTAGATTTAGTCTGGGTAGATGTGCAGAGGAAATCTGCAAAAGCAAACTCTCACCTTTTCTTGAAATCCTGTTTTGTTTACACTGTAGAGTAATTGAACAGACATGGAGCTGTTGCTGAAGCATTTGTGAGCTATGGAAACCTTTGGAAATCCTTTCTTTAAGAAAGCTCAGTTCCCTCAGCTAGGAGAGAGATGAGAGCTAGAATTAATAAACATAAAATTACAAAATTAATTTCTATAAATTAATGCTAAATGGTTGTAAATAACAAAATAAAGGCTATATGCAGACTACTGAAAGTTACCACTGATACTTAGATTTTATCTTTCTGGTAGCATTTACCTTGTAAATACCCCTCATGTTTCTGCTGTATATGACTTAATTTTAGAATAATCAATTACCATCAGAGGAACCTTTTTCTTAAAACATTAGATAAAACTTGGTTTTAATTTACCCTTCTGTAACAGTTTTTTTCCTATATGAAGTTTTTAAACATGACTGAGTGAATTTTGAGAAAACTCATTCCTTTTAATAAAAATATCTTTGAGAACTGTGTCTGGAACATAGGTTTTGGATTAGAGGAGTCAGTAGAAATAACTGAATGTACCTACTCATCTATGACAAATATGACAAATATTACTATTAAATCCTAAGTCTCTTTCTGTTTACCATTCTTCAGCCTCCCCAGTAAATGTTTCTGTGATGTTTTGTTGCAATTTTGTTAAAAGAGGATGAATTACTCCATTAGAATAACTTCAGAGAAGAAAAAACTGAACTTTTTATTGTACTTAAAAATACACAGCAAGTTACCATGGCATGGAGACAGATAAAATAAATGAAAGTTTCTAGCATTAATTCCCCGTGTCTGTTCTGGAGGCAAACAGCATTTCCAGTTTGATTCAATTTGTTGTGTATATTTCCCCAAGCTCTCTTTCATTACAATGCAGTATGCTTCAAACATCAGAAGAGCAGTAAGGAATGCTCATCATTCTCACCCCTGTTGGTATTGGCTTTGTAGATGGAGAGCTGATTATACAATCAGGACTCTTTCCTTCAGCCTGTGCTCATCTATACAGCAAGGGGTTGTCAGCTCTGAAAATCAGTTCTGTTTTTGCTCTGGAACATTTAAGTCTTCAATGACATCCAAATCTGAGGATGCTTTGAACTGCTACACAAATGCTAAAGCAGGCCATTCCATCTCCGAGAGGATAAACTGAGATAGAACAAAAGTCAAGAAAGTTTCCAGGAGAGGAAGCAAAAATCTGGCTGTTTATTCCCTGCCAGATGTACTTGTCTCTTACTCTGTGTGTTTTGACTTAGTCCTGGCTCAGCACTCTCCTTGTTTAGGGTTTGCAAGTATAAATGGATATTATGACACTCTGTCTCCTGATGGTTCCGTGTAAATAATTATGAGGAAGGGAGAGGTGGATGGAGTTACTCAGCCATTTTGGGGTTTTAGCAGATATCCTGAAATTTCATACTCAGACAAAACATGGCACATGGCTTAATATTGTCACTGCCTTCATTCATCCTCCTGCATTTCTGGTGTGTACAGGGGATTGCAACAAACAATTCCCAGCTGGAAAGGAGAGATTATATGCGGGTTGCCATTGTGAGTAAAGGTTTAGTAAAAACAAAAGATGCAATTCCAGTTGCTCATTGCAAAAAGAAGGAATGAAAGGCTGTAAAATAAACATTTCAATGAATTAGTACAGAACTTCAAGCTTTCAGTTAGGAGCTCTGCAAGGTACTTGAGAGATGAACAGAGAAGCAGCACTGAACTTTAACCACCAACAGGCTCCTTTACCTTCCTCGAATACTCTGAAATAGAAGCAGCTTCAATTAAAAGAAAAGTACTGGCATACAATTATGGTCACATTGCATGCCAGGAACTTCCAGTAGGGGCAAAAGGGATGAAAAATCCTGCAACACACCAGGTGAATTTGCACAGCCCCTACATACCCTTTTCTTCAAAAGCCCTCCCTGCCTGGAAAGTATTTTGATTCATGCTTCTCATGCCTCTGTGATGTAAAGAAACACCATTTTGCAGATGAGAAATCTGAGTACTGCTGTTCACAGCCTGGTCTCCAGAGTTAGTGCAAGACTTCAACCTAATCTGAAGAGAATAAGGCCCATGAATATTCAGGAACTTTGCAAACTGGTAGCAAGGAACAATCCTCATGGGTTGACCTGGGAGCAGGATGTTGCTCTGGTGATGTGCAGTGCTTTAGTCACAATGCATTTCCACTAACCCAAAACAAACCGCAGGCCGTGATCAGGGGAAAAAAAGAAAAGCTCCTTTATTGAACAGATTTCAAATTTTATTATGTTTATGTTTGACTGAATTATTTGTCCATCTCTGGAAACTGAGAGATGACTGAAAAATAGCTCAGTGAACTGAATTCGGTGAACTTTCCGTTAAACTCAGGAACATTTGGGTTGTGTTCTTACAATCCAGTTTCCCCCAAAACTGCTTCTTGTCACTGAAATTGTTGTATGACAGAAGGATGAGCTGAAAAACAAATCTTAAAATTTTTCTTGACATTGTTGGCAGCAACAGGACCAGCTGCAAATGAAGGATGAATTGGAGTCAGGGGAACAAAAAACTTTTTGCCCTTCTCTCTGGGTGGCCCTGCCTCCCTTGGGTGCCATCTCTTCAGCCAATGTAAATGAGTTAAGTAATGAAATTAGAAAAGTCTTGGCTGATTTCGCCAGGAAAGAATATTGTCCACAATGGCTTCAAGTCTTCCTATTGTTTGACACAAAAAGTCTGTTCTCCATACAGGAGTACTTCACACCTGATGAGCTATAGAATGGTTTTCCCAGGGAGAATCAGAGCTGAGCTTTACACATTTGAAATTATAATAATTAAAAATATCACACACTAATTGCATTTCAGCAGCATGGAAAACATGTTCTGTTACAGGGAGCAGCTCTGGATAATGCTGTGAGTATTTTGAGCTTTCAGTACAGTTAGCTGGATAATGTTAAACAGAAGGTAATTTGATGCAAACCTGTGCTGATTTTACCTTGCAACTGATTCATCAGTTAAAAGAATTGTTAAAATGTGTTAATTTTTAAGGTTCACTTATAAAGCTTGAGTATATTTGATTAACTCTGAAATAAAGGATCTCTGTACACAAAAGGGAACACAAGTATGCCTAGAGCATACCCAGACTTCATTTCCTATGCCTGCAGCCCAAACTTTTCCTCTGAGCAGAGCTATGTAGCTCCACAGAGTCATGTTAATAGTGTCATTAATCTTCCCTGCAGTAATCTCTACCTCTCGGCTTTTACATATTCAGCACCTGTGGCAGATTTGACCTGACAAGTTTGTCCTTGAATCCTTCATTTACAAAGTCCACGTTAAAAAAACCCTCATGTATTATCAGCCCTGCTGCATTTTATCAAATAACTGCCACCAGCTTCTGCCTGAAATAGTTCATTTGCAAAGCTGTTGCCACCAAACTGTGGAAAGCAACCATCAGTCAAGAGCTTGTTTTGGTCTCTTTTTCATAGTGAGAGCACATGAACTGCAGATGGAGCACTGTTTATACTTTCCCATCATCTCCCAGCGCCAGGAGCTGTTGCTGTGATGTCACTGCAGTTGGGCAGCACAGAGAGAAGGCAGCAAGACTGGAAATATTTATTTATTGGGTTAAGGCTAGCTGGGCTTGTACTATAGAAAGAACACCAAGGGGCTGGAAATACGAGGTACATGACCTCACTTTATGTAGACCTAGAGGGGAGATGCCACACAGGGGGAAAAGGTTAGATGCATCTGCTGATCAGATTGAAAATAGAAAGAACTTGTTATTAGATTTTATGTAGCTCCATGTCAGCAGCAACTTTTGGTTGTTTGGGGTGGGGTGTATGTCTGAAACCTCTGTCACAGAAATAGTGGCCTTTCTGGCTGAGACAGATGTGTTCTGTCTGATTAAGATAAACAGTATAGTCCATTCCCACCCTCAGGTGTCTACCCATCTTTGGAAACAGTTGTTTAGTGACTGGCTTGTGTTGTGCATGAAGCAAAGCAACATTAATTGAGAGAACAGATCATAGATAGACTTTTTCACTTCCTGTAGCAGGCTTCATCCGTGAATCTGTGCTTGCAGCTGGATGGAATGCTGTAAGTCACACCAGTGACTGAGACAGCCATTGGAATAGTCTGATAACAGCTGCAGAGCACACAAGCAGTGATAAAGCAAACAAATCCAGGTTAAGGTATCACAAAAGGAACTTTGTCTACCTGGCCGGAAAACAATATTCTTTACAGTATTACTTCCTCGTTGTCTAGCCGGTGTTTTGTGTTGCTAATTGTAAAAGCTGCAGACAGAGCATGTGAGCCTACTGCAATATTCTCTATTAGGCAAAGATCTCTCCAGGAACTTCTAAGAAACTTTATATATAACTCTGCTCTCCTAAGCACAGAGTAAATATCAGCTAAGCTTATGTCTAGTGAAAATGTGGGAATGAGTTCTTCATATGGCACCACATGTAGGGAGAACAAATGTCCTTTTTTTTATTTTAATAATGAAATTTCCAGGCATCTATGCTAAATGATTTTGTTCTGCCTGTAGTGTTTAGTGCTCAATTTCATTGCTGTCTGTAGGAAAGTGCATTATTATGTGTTTAAGGGTCACTTAAGGATCACTTAAAGTTTTTATTACCGTATGTTTATTAATAGTACACAGCTTATTTCTGGAGAGGTTCTGTTCCGCTATTCATGTTTAACTAATGTTTAAAAACAAAATGTGAAATTTTAATAATGTTGGTGATATCTCTGAATATTTATGTTGGAAGGGATTTCAGGAAGTGATTTAGTCCCATTCCTCTGCTCCAGGCAGGGCTAATGCTGACATTAGAACAGGCTGCTCATGGCCTTTTGCATATTCTTGGTGTCTGACTCGAGGTTTCCCAGCCTGTCCAGTGCCTCTCTGTTGAGCCCCAGGGAAATGTGCTCAGTGCAGCCACACAGTTCAGCTCCCAGGCAGCCTTCAAAAGGCCTTGCGACCAGAGCTGGGTCCCAGGTGCTGTGACCAGTGATTGTGCATCTGCCACTGTGTGCCTGAAAGCCTTTTTCAGCACACTCGGCTTTCCTGCATTGAGCTTTACAGCAAAGGAAAGCAAATGTTCTGTGCCGTTCCATAGGGAGGAAAAACCACGGTGGGATGTCATTTACTAAATTACCAGGAGGGGCAGGTATAGGAAGATATTTTGGCAGTTAAAACCAATAATGAGCTTGCTTTCTATTCACTTGATCTAGGGGGGTTTTCTCTGCTCCTTCATCGTCCCTTCTGTCACTAATATATTCCTTCCCTGAATAGTTAGGCTTGCATTAATCCCTCTGGCTGGTAGGAGAATCCTGATTTTCAAGATCACCAAAGTAAATTCAACCTGTATCTTCATCTCTCACAATTTTTACTTTAGAACTACTCTCCGACTTTCCAGACTTGGAGAAAACGTAGATTATCCCACCCAGTGGGTTTCCTTGTTTCTGCTTAGTTGGAGATGTTACACTTAGAAGACGATGCAGGAAAAGGGGATCATATGAGAAGTCTGTAAGAAAAGCTCCCTTCACTGTCCCATAATAACTGTGACCCTGAGCATCTCTCCTGCACTGTGACCAGGAGAAGACAATGAAATATTCCAAGTCACATGAAATGGAGAACAACCACCGTGGTGCAGCTAGAAACCTGCACGGGTGAGGATTAGCCTGGATAATATAAATGACGTTTTTACCCTCAGGCTAGATTCTAACTTTGGCTAGGCTGGGGTAAATCAGGCATAACTTTACTGACATCAAAGGCCCTGCTCCACATGAGCTAGCTTCATCTCTTGAAACTGAGGTCAAACCCATTAACTTTTCTGGGCAAGTTCTGCCCAAAATGAATGGGTGGAGCAAGGTCAAGCCTATGATTTTATTATTTTCACTTGAGCACTTGCACAGTTTGGTATTCACATCTGGCTTTGTCTTTTAAAGGGCATTCTTTCTGGCATCTGAACTGGCAATTGTCTGTCCACAACTATTCAGCTGCCCAGTTTTGGATGGGGTGGGTTAGGGGTAGGCCAGCTTGAGAAATACAGATGCAAAGGGGTATGTAGTAATTTTTAGGATGCTGTAAGAAAACTGTATTGGATTCTAAGGGTCAAGATTCAGGCTGTCATAAAAATGGAGCTCATTTTTTGCCTGTATCAGTTTTCTTCTTTCACTTTAATTTGAAGTTAGTGAGCCATATGCAGAACAGTGATGAAAGTCTCATGGTAAATGCCTGTGACCTTATTTTGAATAATCTATAACATTTTTCAAGGTGATGAAATGTAAGCATTGGGCAACTGCTGAAGTGCAGGTCCCAGTTCAGGTGGATGTGTTTAGCTGCGTGTCATTCTTAGCTGGAAACTTATACTGTGATTTCACATTGCTTTAGAAGCAGGGGAATTTCTTTAGGAACATGCTACCTTAGACATTTCTAGTAAATAGAAATTTAGCTGTGATTGCAGTTGCTGGTGTGGGCGTTGAATGCATTCCCATGCAGTACCACAGGAAGAGGCTGATCTGTAAGAGGGAGTAAACTTAGAAAATACCCTCCTGAAACTGTGCCAAGGCCGGGGGCCAAGGTGGGCTGTGTCAAACATTCTCAGCCATCAGGTGGCAATGAGCTGTGGCGCTGCCACTGGGGACATGGGAGGACCGTCCTCTGTGTGTCTGGGAGTTTTATGGGAGAAGCCATATTCTATGGAGCACAGCCTTACAGCCTCTGCTGGATCTCAGACGCTGGCAGTGACTGCACTTTTTTCATTCCGGTTGGTGTGAATCAGTTCCCATTCCCTTGGTTGTCTTTTGTCATTTGCCACTTAGCAATGTCATGTTTTAACACTCCGTGTCCTTTGGGAAGCAACCACATTCTGTTATTTCAGCTGTGAGCCTGATAATCTACTGAAGTGGTGATGGATGTTTTAAAGAAAATGGCAATTATCATGGGCGGTTATGCTGAACTTGAAATCTTCTGGAGCCAGTGTATCCTGTTACCAGCAGTAAGAAATAAGAGCATGTGGAGCACTGTGCTCACCTAGAAAAGAGATGGTGATAATTTAAGAATGAGTTCTGAGACACATATTTGCTTCTGGCCTATCCTGAGGTTGTAACTTTTTCAGAGAAAAGTGGTAAAGTTATTCACTAGGATTTTTTTCCTATTGAGGCAAGAAAATAACCTTCAAGGTTATTGAAGGGCTCAGCAGCACTTCTCTCAAGTTGCAGTAAGGTCAGCATTAGGAATGCCTCATTTTATGGGATGCTCTGGGACCCTTTTATGTGTTTGCAAGAAGGCATTTCTCTGTAGGTATCACACTTCAACTGAGCACTTTCGTTTAGAGTGTAATACTACTTCAACAGCACTCAAGGCTTCACAGGCATGTCCTTAACATCTGAGAAGAAACTGCTTCTGAGGGAACCCCATGTCATGTTCTTCCCTTTGAGATCCTAGCAGGGCAGTCTGAGCCAACAAAACTGACAAATGTATTCTGCAGGAGGTCAAGTGTTTGGTAGTATGTACTGCAAACGCCTCCTACAAAAATGGTGCTGGAAATGAAGGTGCTGTACCAAAGCTGAGCACCACAGACACAAAGAAATGGCATCAGTCCTCAGTTACATGGCAGTCCTACAGTTTTCTCCCATTTCCTGCTTATTTTTTTGTGCAGCTAAAGTATATCCAGCAAAAATTCTGACTAAAACACCTTGAGATAATGACACTCGAGCATAATTTCTGTACTCCCAGATTCAGCTCCAATCACCATTTTGTAAGTACATACAATAACAATATACTGCCTTTGCAAAAACAGTGTGATCTAAACAGGTAAAGATGAGGAAACCCCATACAAAGTTCAGAGAGGGCAAGGAATTAAAAAGCCAGGAAAAGACAAGGCAACAGTGGAAAGATTGAATTGCATGTAACACGCAGCAGTCTCAGTGTGCACGTTGCCTGGCCAAGGTAAATGACACAATAAGTTACTGCACAAACAGAGAATCAGGGAGTGTATGATCCTTTAATCTTGAGGTGGCATCCGTGGAGTTCTGTTCTAATAGTAGATAGTAGGAGCTGAGGGGCTTCCAGTTCCTGAAGAGGCATGGTAGCTTCTAATTGTTGGAAAACAGATAAAGACTGTTCCATGGTTTCACAGGCATGCCTAAAATCCAGCTGTCAGGCGTATTTCTATTTAGCTATGGTTTGGAAGGTGTTTAAGGGGAACGGCAGTTTAATGGAGCATCTGGATCTCATTGCAGGCCTGCCTTTTGTTTTTGTGTTTCTTAATTTATTATTACACTTTCCAGCTGGGCTTATAGAGGCACAAAGGAGACGGGACATGGCCCCAAGTCATAAAGCAAATTTGTATTCCAGCTGAAACTTGAAAGGTTCCTTTTGCCTTTTACTTAAAATATTAAATATTAGAGCTCCCAATACTATTGATGGTATTTTTACTTCTCTTGAAGCTTTACTTGTGATTAATGTATTAACATTCCTTGTTTCGAAAACGATTTTTAAAGATACTATAGAAGGCTTTAGTTTTTTTCATCTTTGTTTTGGTCCACTGCTGCTGTTTTGTAGGAATAGTTGCTATTTTTTTTTTTTAGGAGTATGTCAGGGGTGTGTCTGTGATTTGAGGACTCCTGGAGCTACTCTGTAAAATGTGCTGTATGTTACTGGTAATCGATACTTGACTCTTAATATGGATAAAGAAATAGCAGAACATGCCAGCTGTTGACTGCATTATGTTGTTTATCCTGGTTATGAGTCTTTATGCATCCTCTCACTATCCATTTTCCAGTTATTTCTGACAAACTTTTGCTTTGGAAAAAAAACCAAACAGCAAAGAGCTGCAGTCACATCCATGTTCTGATTGTTGCCTGCTGTATTCCTCCCTCACAGGACACAAGTTTGTTGTCCTCCCACTCTGTTAAACTGTGCCAAAATACAGAATGTAATTGAGAAATAATGTATTAGTGCTCTTGTAAGGAAATAAGGAAATCCAAAAGGAAATTCCACTTGGAAGTCTCTTCAATTCTGTTAAGGCAAACTGTATGTTTGGTTGTCTGCTTGGAGGGGAAAACTGAAGCCCAGCCACTTAAATTAAGTTGAAGGTGTGTGTGACCTTGGCTGTGCTGGCTGTTCATTACTTAGGTAAGTTCTTGCTATTTCTGATATCTGTGGATCATGCCCTTGGAACTGCTGTGTAATGCAGCCAAATCATTTCCATGGGCGTGAAGTGGAAAGAGAAGAAATTTATCCCAGGGCTTAATCTGAATGAGATACACAGTTTTACAAGAGATTAAAGAAGGCTCTTGAGACAGTAAATAGAAATATGCCCTGAAGCAGCTGTTTGGGGGTCAGGTCTTTAGATTTATATTCATGCTTACAGATCTAATTACTGATGCTGAACTGGAAATATCTATACCAGCTCCACTCTTCCCTAACGTGCTGCTGATCACAGCTGTATAAAGCCAGTGAGTGAAAAACCAGCAAGTGCTTGTCAAACCTCAAACACTGGCCCAATTTCTATTTGTTCAGGATCCATGCGGTAAAAGGCAGGGGTGATTCCAGTTGCTTTTTTATCACATCAGTGGAATGGGATAATTCCTCTGAGTTTTGTGGAACAAGATGTTACCTAATGCAAATTACAGCAGCCATGTGGATTTATCAGAGGAGCTGTTCTTCCAGCTGGAACCATTAGAATACTTTCTGCACCCTTTCCTCCTGCTTCACCCTTCACCCCTGCTCCTGGGGCCAAGTAATGTGGACATAAAGCCAAAAACCTACAGGAGCAAAAAATGAGACTCGTGGAAGCTGTGGATTTTATCCACTGAATTGATGACAAACCCTGAAAGATGGATGGGACCTAATTGTAAGAGTGATCTATGGTTCTCATACATGCTGCTGCAAGTATATTGGTTCCTTCTCAAATTTCTGCATTTATTCCTGCAGCTCTGAGTACTGCAGTACAATGCCTTGTCACTGTGTATCTTTGCTCTGTTCACTAAAATTCTCATGCCCTCACCACAGATTCACACGTTTCTCACTCACCTGGCAATACTTTGAGCATTGTCAGGATCTGAAACCCTCCACATCGTTGGGCAACCATCAGTAAATGCACAAGCTCTCACTTTGGAGAACTGCTTGGATGCTGTTGGGATGGATGTGAGCAATTCTGGCTGTGTGAGCCGGAAAGGCAGCAGACAAATGCAGAGAGAAGAGCATGCTAACAAGTGCTGGAAAGCAGCAGGCTGCCAAATGAGAGCATGCAGAGCATGGTGCTTTAAAAAGTGCTGGAATGTTTTACTTTATTCTAATTTCCTGTGTTTTGAGTTTTTTTTTTTTTTTTTTTGAAGTTGTGATGGCACTGGAGACTGTAGTGATGATGAGCTTGGAGAGAAACATAGTTTGAGTGCAGTCCTCAATCTCAGAAAATTTTGAAACCTGAATAATTTTCTTCTGGGAAAACTTTCAGTGCCAATTATATTCCAAAAGAATTGCCAAGGCAGCCTGCCCGTCCAGTTTCTCTCTTTTCCAGCTTATAAAATAGCAAGCTGATAGCATGCATCTATCCTTTTGACCCTGTGGAGCATAAGACAAGTGAAAAGTCATCAGGCTGCCCCTGGAAGCTGGGTTATGGATTTTGGCCAAAAGCATGGAAGCCGTAATTGGTGTGGAGGATTTTTCTTCTCTTTATCACGCCTTCATATTTGAACTCTTTCCAGTCTTCCCAGAGAACAAGTCATTAGCCACTCCTTTGGAGGCAGAAAGGCCTGAGGCAGCATAGCCTGAGATTTGTTTGACCTTTCAGCTCTGCTTTCCTCTGAGTACAGGATTACTTCTGCTCTGTGCAATTTGGATTATGTAGGGATTCAAACATCTGAGAGGGTGAGGGAAATGATAGTTTTTGGGTCAATGAATGAGACTTTTGGGGAGCCTTTCTCTATTGACTGGTATGTTTTTCAGGAAGTTTGGTGTTAGCAGAGTAGTTGCTGAAGCTACTTGCATGAAAATCTGAGGGGCTTGAATAGGATGTCAAAGTCTGAAAACGCCTTCTGCTAAGGACAGATCTTATCCTATGGTGTGTGTTGAAGGCAGAAAATATTTCACAGCCTGCTCACAGCAGAAGATATTTGAGAAAAAAATTAGTATGCAAAAGGAAAGAGTTGAATTATCAAAAAACATCGAGGAATGGGTTTATAATTATCTGACCTGACTGTTCAAAAGAAAGAGAACACTGCTTTCCCCAGGCCCAAAAAGAGTTTGCAGGACTGACCTCTGAGAGAAGCTGACCCAATATATATGGAAACAAGAGATTGCTGAATGAGCTGTCTCTACCAGAAGAGCTGCTGCAGAGATGTTCCTCTTAAATGAAATAACACCATTCCTGTAGGAATTAAAATCTGAGTAAAATCGCTACTGTTATGGAAAATGCTCCAAAACCTACAGTATGCTGTTCTGCATGCAGTTGCTCCAAAGTACCCTGAAGAGCAAAATGCTGCAACTTAAAGCCAACAGTACCAATTTAGTAGGTAGATAACATCTTCCAGTGTATGGAAACTAAGTCATGACAGCTGATTTAATTCACAGAAATATGGAATTTGGTTAGTATCCTTGGATGGATTGTCTTACTGATGGTAGGATTTTTTTGGTAATAGCGAACTGTAAATAGCATTTGTACCATGTAACCTAGGGTTACTGTGGTTCCCACCCTCCCCCTGGCTGGGGGAATTCAGGTTTGATCTTGAGTAACTGAGACAGAAGTACCAAAGTACAGTAAATCCAACATAATACTTTCTTACCCCAAAATACACATTCCAAAACACTGGAAAAACACAGTGTTGTGGTTTTGGTTTTTTTTTTTCCCTGTATTATTTACTCAAAAAACAGATGAAAAAGAATACAGTTCAGGAAGCTCATGTGTGATTAAAGGAATGTACTGTGCATACATCTTAACATGCAACATACATGTAGTTCCAATTGTATTAGTGCATGGAGTCAGAGAAGAAATTTCTAAAGGCAAAGCAGGAGTTGCTCCCAGAAATTGAGAAGGAGACTGTCTAAAAAGAAACTTGACTGGGATTTTATTTCTACTTTGCGTACAAGACTGCAGAATGTTGGAACCTCACATGTGTTCATGCAATATTTTAAGCATGACTAACAGTCTGAGAAAAAGATTTAATATGCAGTTGGAACCTAAAAGAGCTACTTGGAACTTAAGGGTCCAAGTCCATGGTGTATAGTCTGTCCTGGAGACAGGATAACTTTGTTCCTACATGTAGGTGAGGAGACAGAGGCTTGAGCAGAGCTGGCTGTTAGGGGGATGCTTTTGGTGACAAAGTGACCCTGTCCCTCCTGGAGCTGCCAGGCTGTGCTGATGTGACCTGCTCTGAGTGTGCTGCTCTTCTCTACTTTGTCATCAATTTGAAGAGGTCACTGGCCATGCCAGGTATTTGTGTAGCTGTTGGGGTGCATGACTTCTTTGGAATTGTCTGCCTCCAGTTTGCATCATCAGATTACTTTTCTTTCAGGGGCCTGCATAGGAGAACAAGCCTCTGCCCAGTGCCAATTATAAGTGCAAAGAAAAGCCTTTTTGTTTGGGTTTGCCTTTGATGTGTGTCGAGAGGAAGCGTGCAAACCACACTTCTGGGTTAGCTGACCTCTCTGCGGTGAGTTGCAGTTGCATTACTTTTCAAATAGCTATAAAAAGTGAAGGGTTTTCCAAGCCCTAATTCCCAAATTGTTCCCAAATAAACCCCAAACAGCTGCACTTTGTGCTGGGAAATGCCTTGAAGGCTGAAGGAGGGAGCCTTCCCTCTGGGCCGTGAGGATGTGTTACAGCTGTACATGTGGCCTTGAGGTTAAAGTGACTTCCTTGGAGATCCCATCCACAGATGGGCTGGCCAGGCAGTTTTGTGGTTATGAAGGATGACCTTAGCCTGTTGTCCTGAGTGCTGCTGTGGGGGGAGGAATATGATGATGGGAGATGTGCACATGCTCACCTTCCTCTCCTTTCAGTGCCCCCACCTCTCTTGCACACACTCCCTGCATTCCAGGCCCTCCTAATCTGTAGGGACAGGTTCTGCCAGCCCGAGGTGCTGAGTGCTCCCTTTAACCCTGTGGGGAAGCACAGGAGTCCTGGGCTGAAACTGTGTTGATACCAGGGCCTTGTTTCTGGTCATTCCAGTAGTGTTTGTTTTATATACCCTGAACTTTCTCAAGCGGCTCTGGAAGCCCCAACTCCGACATCCGCTTTACAATTATCTGACAACTAATTTAATAAAAGCTCTGCAATTAACAGGCTGAATTTGTGTAGCTCATGTTATTCAGGGCCTCATCTGAAGGCTTTGCAGTTCTTAATGGGCAGAACTTTGCAGATGCTGCACTGATCAACTAAGCTCTGCTCTAATATTGTTTAAAAGTAATTACCCTCACCATGTTGTTTCTCCTTTGCTATTTCTAAACCATGCAAATTCAGGAAGCTGCCTCTTGCACATGATTATAAATTGCTGGCTGGGGTGAAATACCTAACAGGCAGCTAAAATATGATAAAATATTAGATGCATTTTCATATTGTGCACGTTCTGTTTACATATTATTCACCAGGGACTCTGAATTTGCTTCACAGTAATAAGCATGAAGGGAAAAAATTCTTTTCTCAATAATGAATGGATGCAGCAGAAGGGTTTTGGCATGTAGTTCTTCCCTTTAAGAATTTTGCCTGAAAAGGGTATGAAGAAAATCTCAATAAAATATTAAGATTTGACCTATTGCTGATTGTGTTCGAAAAGCACAGGAGACAGTCATGGCAGGAATGTAATAGGAGGGAGAAGGAAAGTAGAGTGCTAAGAGTATCCCTTAAAAATTAAAATTTCCTGATTTGTTATTAAGAAGAACAGCAGGTTTTATTAGTGGCATATAAACAACACTGAAACCTGGAAGTGACAATTAACAGCAGCCCACAGCTTGTTAAGTCCATGATAGAAGGTTATAATTCATACGCCATCTGGACGTGGAAATTTTGTTGAGGGCTGCTCTCAACATGAGCTCATCACTTGGTGCAAAATATTCTCCTGCAAGGAACATGTCTCAAAGAACAGCAAGAGAATTGAGGGGCAACATTTTTCAGGATAAGAATTGATAAATTCTGTGAAGGAAGGAGATGACTTTATTTTCACCTTTGACTTATTGATATTACTCTGGATTCAAAAGTCTCACTTAGATCCTGAAGTCTGAGTGTTCCCTTGTTTCTTCCTGACTGGGACTGGTGGTCTGTTTAGACTGTGCCATGTGCCACAGACAAAAGTCCTGCTACAGACTTTACCTACAGAACTCATTCTGAATACCTGGCAGGAAAGTGAAAATGGGTGTAGAACATAGAAATGAAATATTAAAGAGAGCTTGATGGAATCTGCCAGCTCATCTGACACATAAGAAAAGATGGGAAAACTTGTTCTATTTAGGCTAATAAAATAGAAGACAGGTGATGTGTTATAGAGATTACATAACAGAAGGTAAATGCTGGTGAGAAGAGATTATTTCAATGACAACATTGGGACATGAAAACCTTCACAGTGACTAAAAGCCACTTTAGATTTTAAGTAGGAGAGGCCATTAATTTTTAAAGCAGGGAAAGCCCAGAGCCTTGCAGAAATTTAGCCTCAGGAGTTGTCTGAAGCAAATCAGTTTCATTTAGCATTCAACAGAGAGAAAATGCATATACAAGTTGCAGTAGAAATTAAACTTTCAAGAGGGCTTCCAAGCAAAACTGAAACCATGGATTATGAGCTCAGTTTGTTAAACACAACACATTACTTACAGAAATGTTAAGGTAAGTCATGGACCCAAAGTAATCCGATGTGGATGTCAATTATTTCAACATTCTGTAATTAAACCCAGACTTTTCTGATAGCTGTGACTGTCTCCACATTGTTTTGAAGTGTTTGACCTTGAATAATATTTGCTGAACTGGCTGTCTATGGCCACAATATCACACAATGTATTTTGGAGTTGTGGAAAGATGAGCTCACCAACGGCACACACAACCCACAGCCCTATCCACAGACAATGACTGATGTCAGCCCAGACAAACAGCCTGATTTTCATATATCCTGAAAATGCTCTCTGCTTGCATAGACACACGGAGATGTTCTTGACAAAGTAAGTCATCAGTTTTCCTGCTCTCACCAGTCATCTTTACAGTGGCATTTCCCAAAGATGTGTTCTCAGCTGAGATTCACCCATTAATCATGGTGTTGATTCAGCCAGGCTTCCCAAAGCCTGGCCTATGTCTCCTATCAGCTTCAATCTTGTGCATCCTTCTCTTTGAATTATGGCTGATCCAACTCTGCATTAAAGTAATTCTGTGTACATGGAGTATATTTTATGCTAACAAACACATTTTCTTATTTTGCCAAAGACCCTCAGGAAAAATCTTTAATTTTTAAAAAATGCTCCATTAAAATTGTACTTCCCACTGAAAACGATGGGACTGTCCCAACAGACCATTAAATTACCTGAGATTTAGGTACTATAAGATCTTCCCCTTAGCATGGGAAAAATATAAAAGAAGACTTAATTAGTTTCAGCCCAGTTCAAAATGAGACTCACTACCACATCAACTTCATAGTGTTCTTTTTAGAATAAAAAACTGTGAAAATCAGACCTGGGCACCTCAAAGTCAGTGAAACCATTCTTGAAGGTTTAATCATTGCACATATCTGGAGCACTGACTGTTTTAGTCTTATGAGCATTGTGAGAATCCCAACTGTAGTCATGCCTAAATGCAAACCTTATAGAAATATTCCTTACAAACCTAAAGTCATTAAGCAAATTGATTTAGGGTTGGGAAGACATCATTCTGTTTGGGATTGTCTTTGGTTTTCTTTTTAAAAACAGGGTCATCTCAGAAATAAGTTTTCCCCTTTAAATTGTCAAGAAAATGGAAAATTTTATTAGAAATACTATGCTGGCAAAAATACTGTTCTAATATTTTAATCCTCCTTTTTTCAGTGATATTCTGTTTTCTATGAAGCACAGTCTGCACAAAGTTCAGCTGCAGAAACCATTGTTTGAAGTGGGAAGCTGAGACTTTCTGACAAATTGCAAATAGCTAACTTGAAAAAGTAGTCCCTGGTATCTTCCCCTGAATGAAAAAGAACACATCTCTTCTAACATGTGTTCTTGCTATCTGCTGATCTCAGCATTTAAGAATGTTTCAGAATAGGACAGGACTGTATTAAGGGAACTTGGATGAGCAAATCCTCTTGTGGCTCTTTAGGAAGTTATAATCTGCAAAAGGACTTCACTTGAAGGAATCTCTTCTACTTAGAAGGCAAAAAGGGAAAACTAAAACTCCCTGTTGCATGCAGCTTGCTATCTGATTTTTCCCCTCATGTGTAGCCAGGTTTTTCTGAGGGGAAAACTTTAATGATGGCTGCTTTTTTCCGTAGCAAAGCAAGGAGTTTTTGAACAGATGCTGGCTGATTCCGTTCTGTGCCATTGGACTGGCAGCTCATGGAGTGCTTGTTCAGGGCTGCCAAGTTATGAAATGTTTGAGGTACAAGCAGAGCTAGAATAAACCTTTTATTGCTTTGAACAAGACATCTCAGCTCAAAATTGCCTTGCTTACATTTGTGTGGGTATTAATGACCTGTTAGTTACATGTGGATATAAAAATGTCAGATGGACTAAACCAGATCAAATTGTATTTCTTTTTAGTTTTGCCCTTTAAATGTTTTATGGTTACTATCACTGGGCTTCCCTCCTCTTCTCGTGGTTTGTGTTTACTGGCTGTTACATGGTCACCTTTTTAAATACAAATGCAGCCACAAATCAGCAGCTTCTTTTATTCTCATTTATATCAACAGACTTGTTGTCTCTGCTTTCATAGATGAGTGAATAATTTCTAAATGAGATGAGTGAAGAGCTCCTTATAATCCTCTTTATATTTGAGATGATATCTCTGAAAAACAGCAGGTTTCCTATGGTCTAAAATCTTTCTGATATGCTAGGAGAAGCTTCAATTAATCCTCTTAAAATCTGTCTCAAGTCTTTAAAATACTATTGTTGTTGTCTTTTCCAATTCTAGAATATACTTTTATATTTGTAGTTTTGATTGTACTTTTATGTTTGCCAGTCTTTTTTTCTAAAGAAAGTTATATAATTTAATCTGATAATGATTAAAAAATTAGTGATTATGACCAGTTTTTAAATTTTCTTCTATCCTTTTTTTTTCTTTTTAGTTTCTCTTCTATTCTCTTCTCTTAATGTGGTTTTGTGAGTGAAGACAAGTAGGAAAGGCGAGTATGGAAGAATTTTGTGTTTCAGAAAGGAAATCGATATGTTCAAATACTTTGAAGGAGAAAATGAAGTTTCACTATTTTATATGAAATGACTGTATCATTTTCAACTATACCTAGCTACTAATACTTATTCCTGACATTACTTAAGTAATTACACAGCATTTCAGGTATAGCAGCTAATGGTAGAAATTGCACAGTGAATTTAAAAGTTTCTCCCTTTCTGGGCTGCAGCACAAGTCTGATCTGGACAAGATCCTAAGCAGCAATGCTGAGCAAGTTCAGTGTTACAGCAGCATCGTATTTTGCTCTTCTTGTCACTGTGGATTCCAAAGGCTATAAAATTCTCCTGTGTTTCTGATCCTTCTCATAATATTGCTGTGTGATCCTCTAATGGTGCAGGAGATGTGTCAGCACCCTATGAGCCAACATCTGGAAACCATTAATGCCTCGTGGAGCACAGGATGGCACAGACACCACTGATGCATCTGGAAAGAGCAAAACCTCTCTGTTGTGCCCTGGCAGGGTGGGTGATTGCCAGGGGAAGGCTGGGAATCTCTCAGGATCCCTCAGACAGACTCCTGGCATGTATTCAGTGGCTGAACCTATAGTATGACCAGGAACACAAATACTCCATGTGAAAAATATGTGGAATATTGCTCTCCTGGCTTTAGTTAATTACAATCTGTTAGTGACAGTCCAGCCTGTAAAATATGACAGCTACATCTGTGTGGATAAATTACCCATCTGAAACAGATCTGAAACCAGATATTTTGAACTTAATTGCATGTCTTGCATGGCATTTGATTTATTCACGTGCACAATGGCTCAGTGGCTCACGGCAGCAATCACAGGTAAGATGTCTTGTTACATGTGACATGAATGATACAAGACTATTTTTCCATGCTGACATGGTTCATCTGCTCAAACTTCAAGAGCTCATTTAGTGAGGCATCCTTATTTCTCATCTTTCCTTTATTCTCTTCTACTGGTAGCATCAATTAATCGTTCAGCTCCAGTTCAGACCTGAATATTTTAAATGCACATTTTGTAGGGCAATTTATGCAAGACCAATTGTGTCTGATTATTATGTATTTTCCACAAAATCTAGAAAAGCTCACTAAAAGTCAAAAAGAACTGTAGCTTTTCATTACTACTTTTTTCTGGACACTTTCTTTGTTTATTAATATCATAACTGGCAACCCTTACCAAGCTCCCTTGATTCTCCTGGTTCTGCTAAGAGCTGGGACTGTTCAGGCTGAAGAAAAGTGCAGAAGACACGAGTAGAGGTGATGCTTTCTTTTTATTTTATTTTTTTTCCAGAATGCCTGCAGCTATGATTTTCCACTCAGTGAAGATTTTTGCCCCAAAGGAATGAAAAGTAGGCAGATGCTCAGAGAACTAGTATGGATCTAGGAAGATATTAAGACCTGCAGCTCATGACAAACTAAAATCTTTTGCAAACAGAATTACAATTCGCTGTGTTCTGGTGGGATTTCTGAGGACTCAAAGAATTCTTGGTGGTTCAGAAAGACAACTTTAACTTCTCTTAATATGCCTCGTTTTCTGACAGCTATGCAGAGGCAATGGAAAACATTTGTCAAAACAGATGGCAGGTTTAGCCCCCCGCCACTGAATACAAATGGGAAGTTTGAGGTCCAGTTAATGGCTGCTGAGCCAAGAAGCATTTGGAAACTTAGTTAATATTGAATAGACCCCAAAGAATACAGTGTTACAATTCCAGGACACCGTGGCCCTGGCCAAACTCGGAATGCTGTGAACAGTCGTTTCAGAGCTTACGCTTCCAGCCAGAACGAAGAACTGCTGAGGTGCACAAAAACTGAGATGTAGCAGCTAACATGGCTCTCAGGACTTTTGAGAAGACATGTTTGACAGCTGCTTCAGCCCAGCAGAACATTTCTTTGCCCAGTGCTTCCTGATATTTTACTGCCACTCCGTTGATTTTCCTACACTAAAATAAATATTATCTGAAAAGCAATCATGTGCATAAAATATACAAGGAGACAAAATTTGAAAATCTCTGGTTTTTCTATTAAATCTTGCTGGCATGTTACACTGAAATAAGTTTCACAGAATCTCTAGGTAAATTGTGGAAACTATGACCTGTGGAGCTACAAGGTTTTAACTTCTGGTGGTGTAACTACTGAAAGCAAAACAAAGTCACAGAGATGTTTTACATGCATCCAGTGAAACAAATACTGGGGTAATTTGTGCTGACTAATAATGAAAAAGGTTCTTGCTATGATTGAAACAATTTACTGTTGAGCAGTAAATTAAATTAAATGAGCAGAGGTTACTTGCCTGAGTTTAGAATAAGAATGTAGAAAAAGCTCCTACGAAGTGTTTGTAATAGTGATCAGTGCTTTATACAGAACCTAATCAAGATCCTAATAATTTAATCATGTCATAGATTAGAAAGGTAGATTTGTCCTATGGAATGGGTACTCACAGCAGTGCAGTCAGTGCAAGGTTAAACCGCACCACGTCTGTTTCTACCTTTGCATCCCAGGAATGAAGCATGGAAGACCAGAAGTATAGCACATAACTGACCTCTCAGTCCTGCACACGGGTCCCTGTCGCCACGTTCAGAATGTTTCTTCTCAGTTCAGTCTTGCTGAGCTCCCTTCTTCTTTCTTCACACTGAGGGGAATGTACAGCAGCAACTTAAAATCAGGAGCAAGGGCTAATAGATAACTTTTGTGGCTGATAATTGTCAGACTACCAGTATTTGTTTACCACAGTTTCACAGGACTGACTTCCTCAGGATTAGTTAAGGCTACCTAACTATTGTACCTTTTTTTCCTTCTAGAATTTCATCAGCCTATAGGATGGATATCATAAGTGAAAGCCAAGTTGCTGTTAACTGTATCTTAAGGTAAGCTGTTGAACACCCAGTGTTATTACTTTTTTTGTTTATGTGAAGCTGTAATGAAGCATTGATGTATATTGTACTCTGAGTAACTTGCAAGTGAGTATGGAACAATGGCAGGTGAATAATTTCTATACCAGTGGTTTCAGTCTGGACCTAGAGACCAAGTTAAATAATTAAAATCCAGGTAATCTTATAAAGATGTGCAATTCTTCCTCTTCATCACTTCTTGTGATCTTTATGCAGCAAATCTGGCCAATATGTCACCATTGCTTCCCACAAAACAGAACTGGGAGTTCCGTGAAGAAAGCTGTTAAGTGTTCCCTTAGGATTTAGGCACTGATGATCAGTGCAGCAGCAGCAGGCAGACACCTCAGCTGGCAGGAAGATTCAATTTTTAAAAGACTGTGGCAGATGTACAGTGAGGCCCACAGAGCTGTGGGAGCTAATCACTAATACTGAGGGCTTTGGATCTTCCTGACAGATATCAGCCTGCTGGAGCGGCTCTCTCCAGAGGGTTGATGTTATTTGGAACACATTTCAGTGTCTCCTTTCTTGACAATACCTGGGATTAATTTAGTCTACTGTTGTCTAAAGATCCCTGTGGACAAGGGTCTGTCTTGAAGGAAATGGCTGCAGAGATCCAAATTGAGTGATGAAGAATTGTGGTTGTCAAATTTGTTTACATAGATGGGGTTTTTTAGCTGAGTTTCTCACTGTGTGGCTTCACACTAAAAAAAAGTCATTCCTGGATTGAAGCACTGGGAAACAGTATAAGGAAATAAAAATGGATGTACAGAAGTAGAAAACAACTCTTTTTACTATATCCATAATTAAAAATAGAAAAAAAAATCATTAAGTGAATTGCATTTTCCAAGTCTGACTAAGGAACAAGGCATTTCTTGTTGGATTTGTGAATGTGCAAACGAAAGATTTTCAGTACTGTGCAAACAAAAGATTTTCCCTTAATGCTTGTATAAACCTAGGTTCTGCCACTTTAAATTACCAGTGACAAAAATGCAGCATTTTATTCCCTGATTTGTTGTGACTATTAAACCTATGAGCTCAGATAATTTTGTTATAACACAATTAAAATTTAACAACTTGCCTAGTTATCCTCCTAGTCAAATTTGTCCTCATTTGAAAGGGCTCTTTTCTAATTTTGACTTATTAAATTCTGTGAGAAAGATCAAAGGTGCCCTCCTGTTCCTTATTACAGAGGATCAATGGAACAGATAATTCAAGGTTTGAAAAAAAAATCTCAGTGAGTTCATCTGTGTGCAGTAATTATGATGTTATTAGGCCATTTTACAGTAAGAGTTAAACTCCCAATCCTTTTGTAAACAGCCTCAATACATGCTAAACAAGTACCTCTTTCCTGTGGAACATGGTTTTGTTTTTGTTTCAAATTTGAAAATGTACCATGTCCTTTTCAGTTGCTAAGCTATGTGATTTACTAACTGTTCTTGATGGACTGTATTGGCATCCCATCAGGACTTCATTCTAGCCTTCTCCCCTAAAATACAGGCAGTTCTAAGAAAACAGCACTATTCTTGTGAAAACAGCATTTATAGATTTCTCTTGCATGTTTATCCTCAGCATCATCTTACTGGGAACATTTAACCTGCCAAAAGCTCTTCTGAGCTCTGACTGCAAACTGTTCCAAAGTCCAAATTTCTCGTGCAAATACTGTATGACCTCAGGTAGGTAGAGAACTCCAGGTTCTCTGAGCACATTATCTGTAACCAGCTTTACAGTTTCCTGAGCCTTTTGGCTGCTGCATATTCAAAGCACTGTTTACTTATTGCCCTTGTCATCTAGTCAGACTGCATAGCTTTGATCCAGGCAGTTTGCTTTCAGTCTTACCTCGGGCTTCACAACCTCATGGTGCTGAGAAGTCTAACCCGGGCACCTTATCCTGAGAACCTGGGGCTTTTTGTTTGTTTGATTAACTCCCATGGCTCGCAAGCAATCCAGCTTTTGTTCAGTTGCTGTTCTGAAGGCTGGCGCATGGCTCTGCACGGCTTGGGCTTTCCTTAGTCAACATATGGACTATAATATATTGTTTGTTTTGAGTCTGATGTCATGGGAAAAAGTGTGGCTTCGGTCAGTATGGAAACTTGCCCAGATACGTTTGAGTTGTTTCTTCCTTGACTGTAGTATCTGCTTGAAACTTTTCTCTTGCCTTCTAATGGTTATTCCTGCTCATCCACGGGCTGTTTCCAGTCCAAATATAGTGCTGCTTGATAGAAAAAAATCCAAGAAGCAGTTCTCTTTTTGGCACATGTTTAACAATCCCAGCTAAATCCCTTCTGAAATGCCATGGTCCAGTTTGTCACAGGAGGTCACAGGCTTGCTCAGGCTGTCCCTCCGGACATTTCAGTGACTTCTGTGTCTGCACAGCTACAGAAACGCAGCTGAAATCTGGAATGTTTTCCAAAGCCTTTCTTCCCCTCCCTCCGAAGTGGCTGTGAGGAAGCAGTGACCGAGGGTATCCTTGTGCAACTCCTATTGACCCCCAATGTGGAATGTGCAGCCACTTCAGGATCGAGGTCCCGGGTTTGGGGTTTGTTTTTTGTACTGAGGGAGCCTTTCAGATGATGTTTGGGAATGACTTTAAAAGAACAGCTGAAGTGATTTTATTTGCTTGTCTGCATAACTAAAGGCTGTTAGTCAGGGCAAACTAATGTAACTCCAGTGAAATTAATAGAGCTGAGTTAGAACAACTGGAGAATAAGCCCTTAAATTCTAGGGAAATTATTATTGTGCAGGCTGAGCCTCTAATACCGTCTAATAATGTTAGGAGCTTCTAATACCCAACTAATTCCTAATTAGCTTTTCCTTCCCTGTCAACTCCTCTGTTATGCCTTTTTTGTTGATGTCAGTTTTGCTGTAAGAAAACAAGAACTCTGTCCAAGAAAAACTTGCCCTGAGCTGTGCCTACAGACATGTAGTACCTGCCCAGGACAAGAGGCTGAGCAGGCTCAGGGCTTGCACACTCCCTTTGAAACACTCTGAAAATCAACATGTGCTTCTGCTTTGTGAATACCAACTGAGATTTTTCTGTAACTTTTAACATAGCTGATTAGGAATGGATTTTCCTGGGGACAAAGATACCATTCTAACTTGAGGGTTGTCTCCTTGCCTCATTGTCTCATTTCAAGCTCCTCTTATAAATCACTATGGCTCTTCAGAAAACAGATGAAAAATATGAATGTTGGCGAAACCACCCGTCACTAAGTTTGTTCCAAAAATGGCTGAACTATTTTCTACCAAACTTAAAATACAAAAATAAAATAAAATTACTAAGTCAAATAAGAAGAAATTTCAACCTGGATACTTGAAGTTTGGCTTTATAACTTTTCACATGTTATAGAGTTAGGGCTTTCTCCATGAATCTGACTAACCACTCCAATTTCTGTCTGCATTAGAAACGTTATACAATAATATAAGGAACTACATGTATGGGGATCTTTGGTTGGTTTTATCTATGGATTTGGAGGATCTTCTGAATACTACTGAAACAGTGAAAAGGGTCCAATATGCCAGCTTTTCTCAGGCAGTACTCATCAGAGAGGGCAAGTGTGTAACTCCACTGAAATAAAGAAGTGCTTAAATTACTAAAATAATGCATATACTATTATCTAAGACACTTTGGATTTGTGCTGTGTGGGGAGCTAGGTTATAAAACAAATAGAGAGGCCTTGTAGAGGTCAGTTTGTCCTGGACACCCTTAAACTGCAATGCAGAAGATGGCAAAATGAATCCATCTGCAAATGAACTCGAAATAAACAACTCATTGAATGCAGTTTTCCTTTTATCCACAAGCTAGGACAGTGCTTTTTGTTACCTTGTCTAACCTATTGCATTTCCAGGCTATCTATCAACACAGTTTCAGTTCTCTCCTTGCATAATATTATGAAAGAGAAACCAGGAGCCAGGCAGAGAATGTACAGACCGTTGTGACACCTTTGCAGCATTAAATGGCTTTAGCTAAGGGAAAAGTACCTGGTCCTTGGAAAGACCTCTTGGCAGTGACAAGTGTGTACATATTCTGATACTTTATGTCCTGAGATTTCTTCTGAGTTACTGTTCTCTATGAAAACAATGCTTTTAAAATAGTGGAGATGATATCCAGGATATTTTTGCTATTTTTAATTCCCATTGTTGCAGCTCTCTGGGGATGATTAGGTCGGATGACTTCAGTGGTGTGATAGCTATTGATATAAATAGCTTTCCAGAAGATTTCCTTGTGACTTCAGAACAAATTATCCAGCAAGAAAAACATTTCTGAAGGAGTTTAGTTACCTAGCCATTTTCTGAAAGCCACACTAGGCACTGAACTGCATGCAGAAGAGATAAAAACCTTTAAAGCTAATCTTTGACTGCTAAGGGTTTTCATTAAAAAATCAATTATCAAACACCCATTTTCAGGAGTCTTGGTCTCCTCGGTATCTCAAGTATTTCTGAGTATTGTGTTTCCTGAGAAATTTAGAGAAAAGGAAGAAATGCCCACCTAGATGAAAGCAAAAATAAACTGTATTCATCAGTGATCAGAAACAGGGTATAGTTCAATGAGTTGCTAGAGAAATCTGGCCAAGGGACAGGTAATTATCCAAAACTCTTTACTTACTTGAAGCATACCTAAAGGTTTGCTGTTGGCAAAGGTCTTTCCTTTGAGATTTCCAGTGTTTCCTATCTTCAGCCAGGAAAGGAATAGTGGAAGAAGTGCTTCTCAGTTTATTTTGGTACTTCTGATCCCTGAAGAGGGGAGGTAGAGACAGTGTTGAAAACAAACTAAGAAAGTTCTAGTTGCTCTTTCAGATGAGTCCATTTCATTCCATGTTTTGGTTGCAATTTTAAATCACATTTTTTGGACTAATGATGACAAAGGATCAAAGATTTCAGGTCTAGATGGCCAAAGGTGAACCTGCTCATCATTATTTCCCTTTCTAAGTCTCATTTCATGCATCCAAGTGCTCCAACTTTGTATGCCAATGCATGTGTGTGTGTACAAATACAGTTGCATAGTCTCCTTAGCTTACCTGTGAAAAATGGGATTCTTAGACCCATTTGGTAATTGATTGGGAGACCTTGAAGAATCTGCCCCTAAAATTTGATTATTTAATCAGAAGAGACTTCTTTAAGTTAGCAGCAGAAAATGCTGAAATCTTTGGGGGGCTCTCACTTTTTACAATTTTCAGTTATTTCATTTAAGACAGAAGCTGCTTCCTGTCCATAACAGGTCTACAGAGGGAATCCTATAAAGATCTGCTTGATTTATTGAAAAGACAGATAGTTTTCTTTGAGGTAACTGCAGCTCCTTCCTTTAGCAGGATGAAGCTAGCTCAATTTTATGCCAATGAAATGCTCACCATGCCATGGCATGTCATTTTTTCCATAGAATCACAAGTGTTCCTCAGCTCAGCAATGCTCCATGCACCTAGAAACTTCCCTCTCTGAGTGACAGCCCTGTTTTTCTTGGAGAATATTTGAGAAGTGTTACAGAGCCATCTAAAATTGGAAACCTCCAGAGAAAGAGCAAATCCCTTGGTCAAGGAAATACGAATATATTTGAAATTTAGTAAAACCTCAGGGACTTGCTGAAGTCACCTAATCAGTCAGCAGGGCTTCAGAGTGGGAACAAGGCTGGGACTGTGCACTCTCTGGTGCCAAGTGACTACAGTCCTTCCATGTCATGGTAAAATTAATGTGTTGCTTAAGGTAAATGAACTGCAGTGAAACTTTCTGGGAAAAAGAAAAGAAAATTAATGGTTCTTAACTGACTTGTATAATGAAAATGTAGAGGATTACTATGTTTTCACAGTGAAATAGGTGCACTGTCATGCTGGATTGCACCACAGCCACATTACTGTCGGTGGTGGTGACCAGTGACAAATGCTCTGGAAAGTGTAGGAAATGCAATTCTAGGATCACATGCAACACTCTACCCATAGTGGAGTGTTTCCCTTCATTAGAGATTTTATCATTTGGAATCACAGACTTGCAGCTTTTCAAGGCACTTTTCTTATTTCCAGTTTAATCTGGATGGCATTGCAAGCCTTGATATAAACTCTGGGAGATGCAATCGTATTTGGGGGAAAGGGGGAAGCTTCAATTTGTGAGGCATTATACATGCTAAAAGACAATCCTTGGGCAATCTGATTATAATATAAGCAGCTCACAAATGTAAAAGATATCCTGTGTGATATTCCAAAAGGAGCAATTTGATCAAATCTGTTCCTGCATTGACTGCAAACTGAAAAGCTGCTTTATTTCTGGCCTAGTTTTCTAATCAAAAGTTCCTCCCTGATGTTTCTTTGGACCCAGATAAAGAAGCATGCTCCAAAAAAAGAGTTTATCAGTATTAATTTTCAGTTCCACTTATTCCACCAGGACATGTGTAAGTGCAGTGTTGTTTCCTCCATTTTTCAGTCTTCACTTGTCTGCAGCCTTTGGATGAGTTGGAGCATTTGCTGTCCATACGAAACAAGGGGCTGAGGCTATTTCAGAATTTGGGTTCAGAAGCTCTGCATTTCCACCCCTCTGTAACATGTATTAATTTGGGTATCTTTACCAAGGGAGAAGGTTCTCATGGGAATATACAATAAACAAGCATGATTCTCCCTTTCTCTTTTGTCATAAAATCCTGTACTTACTCTACCCACAGCTATTTTGACTGTCGCTTAAAATATTTCCTCATTGAAGCCACTGATTAATGCCAATGATTATTATACATTGGATTCTGTTTAATGGGTTTCTACTTAGATTTCCATGAGATGACTAAGCTCTTAAGCAGATCTGCTGCCAGGACTTGTTAAACAAAATCACTTTTGCCCATCAAACCAGGTATTGGATGAGGGGATAGTACACTTACTATTCACCTGAGTCCCTCAGGTGCTGCTGGGAGCTAAATCTCTCCAGCAGATCCAGAAACCATGGGAAGAGACTTGGCCAGTGGATTATGTTCCAAGTCAAATGTCATGCTTTGGCATATTTGACTAGGATTTCTCCACTGGAAGTAAAGGAGGTATTATTCAAAAGACATCCTGTCTGCAAATACCAGGGAGGAATTTTGTTGCTCCCTCTGGTATTTTTTTGAGCAAGCTGATGAGCTGAGACACTACCAGGTGGATTCTTTGCTGCAGAAAACTGGTCCTGAGGAAGCTGCCACCAGGCAGAGTGGGGTGTTCCTGCCTCCTTTCCCTGTGCCGCTGCTGCTCCCTGGTGTGTGGGAGAGGTCATGGTAGAAATCCTGAATTCATGAGCCATGTTAGATCCCATTTTGCTCATGTTTGCTCCACGTGGACTGTGATAATGACAGGGAAAATTAATATTAATTTTCTCTCATCTCTATCCTTGAAACTGAGATAATTTTTTGGTCCTCTCTGTGAAATTTCATACAGACTTAGAGACTTGTTCTGTGAAACCATCTTGTTTACGAAAAAAATTAATCTTACTTTGCAAAGATCAAATCAGAAGTTAACCAATCTCTGCTGCCCCGCTTGATCTGAATTTACTGCTTCCAAAAGATAAACTCTTCTACTTAGTGCTATGTTCTGCAGCAGGAGGGCAATGGATTTGCTCAAATGAAGTTAATGTTCAATGCTAAAAGCTAACCCGAAGTAAATATAGTAGAAGAAAGAATTAAAAAAACACGATTTTTGCTCTAGCTCCAACGAAATTTCTCTCACTTCCATGTCCTGCCTTGTGACACAGGTTTTGATCAGAGATAACTGTCAAATAAAATAAAACAATAATTAAAAAACGAAACAGCACATAATTCAATCTTTAGGGAAAATAAAAAGCTCTGGAAAGATGTTTGAATTGCACCAGCCACCTTTGCTGATGCATTCGGGTTGCTGCCAGGCTTGAATTGCAGATGGCCCCAGCTTGAAAGCCGATCGAGTTATAGCCTCATCCACCAACAGATGGTGAGCAGGACAGGGTAGGGCAGGGCTCGCTTTTCAGGGCTCTGTCCTCTGCACCGCCACAGGAGGCAGGTCATGCTGAGGGACCAGGGCAGGCTCTGGGCACTTGGGTGTAACCCTGTGTGGGTGCTGGCACTTGGAGAGAAAGCCCAACAGGGAGCTGACGGAGGGGCCGTGTGCTGCTCTTGGAGGGCCTGGGAGGGTTGCTGCAAAAATGACCCCAAGGGTAAACTGTCTTTTGCTTCATGCGCCCCTCAAGAAAGCCTTAGTCCCATCAATTTGGATGACGGCGAATAACAGATGTCACCACAGCACTGGTAACATACCTGTACTGAGGCATCTTCTCCTTGCTTCCAGTAAGCAATTTTCTTGTAAATCAACATGCAAATTAATTTGTGACAAAGTCCCTTGGAGCGTCTTTTCTATAAGCCCTTTCTGTTGTGGGGGGTGGGTTTGACTTTCAGGCTTTTTGAGCAGGCCTTACTAAAGATGTCATCACTAAGATACCACAAACAAGGCAACTGCTTCTGTGCTTTGATACTTCTATTGGTTCCTGACACACCTCAGATCTGAGGTTTCTCTGCATCAGTTTACATCAGAAGCTGTCAGGTAATTTAGTCTACAAAGAAAATGTGCAAAGGAACATCTGAAAGCTCTTGGGCTTTTGTGACAGACTAAAACAGGAGCACAGCAACAGTAGAGGCTTTGTTGTGCCACTCTGTGGGGATGGATGAAGAGATGAGGGGAGGAGGGAGTTGCATTTACTGAGGTTTCCACAGAGCATGTGAAAACCTGATCACCCTGTGGAGAAATGTGTGCTCTGGGCATGTCTGCTGGTAGCTCTCCACACTGCTGGGATCAAAAGGTGTGGGCAGCGGAGGATTAGTAGCCTGCTGTCCAGTTGCCTTTGAGACTGTATTTACCTTCAAGCACTCTGTGGATGTGAGGACATTAATCATCCTCAGCACTTCCATTTCCTTGGAATAACTAGAAAAAGAGTTTCTCTAAAATAATGCTCATTATAGACCCGATTTTTCCTCTTCTCTTGTTTAATAGAGAATAGCTATGGCCTGTGGCCTTGCCTAAAAAACCAGCTGAATTCAGATGTGGGGGTTTTTTCAGGGCTTCTTCTCCTCCTCATGCTGCAGACTTCCCTTGCTCAGAGGAGCTGGCACATCATTGCATTTTTGCAAAAGTAATGGGTTCCTTCTGATGGCATAAATCAGAAAGTCATAATAAAACACAACAACCCCAGCAGCTGACATGTTTTAGAAGCAGCTGAAGATGAAAAGCCTTTCAAACTCGTTGTTCTCCTCAAACAGCTTGTGTTCAATCTGTTCCATACAAACACAGTAGGAATTAACCTTTCCACGTGTTACTATAGGACAAACACCACTGTGGATGTGGATAGTTTGCACTATGGAATGTTCCACTTGTACATATTTGAAATATTAATCTATAGACCCCAATGGAAACAGTAAATTACTTTTGCACTGCATTCCTTTCTACAGGTTGACACCTTTTCAAGCTCATTTGTGAATGATTTTTGTATTTTATTAGGCATTTTTTCCTCCTTTCTTTCTAAGCGTATATTAGTTCATAATACCTAAATTACAGAGTTTATAGAAGCTCTTCAAATAATTAGGAAAGGGTTGGAAAAGAAATTATCCAGCATTCAAATGTGTGCAAGTGCTTTAGGCTCTAGTGAGATAATGGATCAGCAACAGCTATTTATGAAAAGTTTTACTGTATCTTTTAATGTCAAGCTTACAAACAGTAGCCTTGGAACATTATGATAAAACCTCAAGTTATCTGCTGCCCTACTTTGATTCCCGTGGTGGTATCTTTCAAGAGTTCTCTTGGCTGAAAAAGGAAAAAAAGGCTTTGATATGTAACTAAATGCCTTAAGGCACAGAAGCAGGGAGCTTCTGTCCTTGCATAAATGAGGAATGACAGCAGCAGGAGGAGAAAACTTCAGGATGAGTTGCAGGAAATCTCTAGATGCATCCTTATTTTCATGATTGGTTAATGAAGCAGTGGGACTGGGATTCAAGGTGCGTCCCTGTTCAAGCTAATTCTAGAAGTGAGTAACTGTGGTGTTGTCATGAACCACATAAAATGCTTTTGTTTAGGTGCTTCAGTGGAAGTTCTTGGGTATGAGGCTCTTCTGAAAACATGGCTCTAAGTCACTGCAGGTTCTGAAGAAAGGTTGACTCAGTTGGGTGGACACAGACATCACTCACTCAGGTAAGAACCTGCCACTGCATATCTGGGAGCAATCTGCACATGGGTCACTTCATAAAAATGTCTCTTACAGAGTAAATGCAATAACAAGTTGGTAGTTTTTGGCACAAGGCAGAGACCTGTGATAACTTCTGTGGCCTCTCTGGAAATTACAAAGCAGGTAGAGAGTAAATGCTTTATCTTTTATGCTCAAGAACAACCTCAGCATTCACTTCCTTTATCTTAACATTCCAAATATATAAATACTATAGAAAACAACTAGAGTTACACTCTTGATAAATTGCCCCTGTGACCTTCACCATGGTCTGGGGAGTGTCAGCTTCATGTGATATCAGCTAAGGCTTTGTCTCATGATTTGTTGTTTGTGCAGCTGCCCAGTGCTCACCACTCTTGTTCACTCTGAAATTTGACAATAGAAGCACTGTGGGAATTTCATAACGAGTCTTGGTTTGTTTGTTGATCTTGATCTTAACATCCCTAATCTGAACGATTTTTAATATGCTGCTATTTAGCAGGTACCATGCAAAAGGTGAGGACACCCCAATGTAATGATTGCCATGGCTAACCCATTCCTAAATGCCATGTAAAAACCTGAATGACCAAGTTAAATTTCCACATATAAGCACAGTGTGCAAGGATTAATTATTATTTTTGATAGGAAACCAGAGTAAAATGACATTCGCTTTCATAGATGCCCTTTTAATAATTTCAGTGCACCAGTAACCTAACGCTTGCAAGAAAAGACTGCCTCAGCAGTACCTCTGTAATTAAGATTTCACCTCCCCGAGTCAGGCTGCCTTCATGGAGTATGCTGTCATGGTGCTGGACATGGCCTTGTGATACCTGATATTGTTGTTTCAACGCAATAGGCAACTTCACATTCAGCTGGAGCGGTGCAAATGATACTATTATGGCCTGACAATGTTAGTCTTTTAGTGGATGGTTTGTACCTCTAACAAGGAAAGTTTTATGGAATTTGTATTGGCTTGATTTACAGAAAGCAAACTCATTCAGCGGTTCACTTTGACATAACTTTTCTGGGGTTTTATTACTGCTTGGTGCATAGGAACAGAATGGTTTAAGATTCTTTTCTTTATTTTTCTTGCTTTTGTCTTTAAAATGCTCCAAAGGATCTCTGTGTACAATGTGGTTTTAAACAGAAAAATATTTTAATTTTGAACAGGCATTTTGTTTTAGTAAGTATCCCTTTCAGGATTCTTGTGTCTTTATTGGTATGAATGGCACACCTTCAAAGGATAAAGATAAATACTTCATTCTTAGCATTGAAAACAACCTACTGTCAGCAGAAAAGCTTTTTGAACTGCTTGGAGCCTTGATCTGAGAAATTATTAATTTCTGACATCTCTTAGGCTCTTGCTTTTCAGCTTCCTTCCCAGCCAAAGCAAATGACCCCGTCCTGTTCCGAGCGGGGCTTTGGGCAGGGGTGCCCTGGCAGTGGGTGCAGTCAGTGCCAGGCCCAGCCTGGTGCAGTCCCCTGGGGCACCCTGAGCTGCAGCCTGCTCTGCTGGGCTCACTGCCTCCCAGCTGGGCTTCCCTGCCCATTCCTGACATCTGCTTTGGGGCCTGACTTCCCATTTATCAGCTTAGGCACTCCAGTCTGGACATTTTCACCTGGGCTTTTTCAGTGGTGGGAGTGCACCCAAGAGAGAAACAACAGCCTTTTGTTCTGAACAATCTTTTTCTGAGAGTGAGATCTAGGGAGAAATTTGACCTGATCAATTGACCTGTGGAGATGCCGCATATTTCATTAAAATGCTTTTTATGTTGCTGTTTTTTTAAAACTTTCCCATTTTACTCAGCTTAGGCCAGGAGGTCAAAATCAATCTCTGATCTATCTGCCTATCACACTTCCCCCTGAGAAAGAAGATTTTGCCAGAAATATTGTGTGGGGCAGACAAGAGACTTAAGCTTGGGGCAGCCATGCAGTGCCAACAGGGACACTGCAGGAAGAAAGCAATGGATCTGGGCGAGTGACTGCTGTGCCCCTGTGGGGAAGGGACTCTTCCCAGTGCTTCTCTGATTCTAAGGCAAAGCCCAGACTCTCTTTTCCACTTGGGTCACCTCACTGCAAGTCCAACAAGGGCGTCCTGAGTCCAGCACAACTGGCAGTGAAACCACTTTCTGCAAAGACTTCAGGAATGGGCTTGTGCTCTTGAGTTCTCCAGTATCCCAAAAACACAGCTCATCTCTTAGGGGTGCTGGTTTGTGCTTTTTGTGCTGTGCCACTTCCCAGCTGAAGCACTAGGAACGGTGTGGAGGTAACATTAAGAGGTGTTTGTGTGGTGTCAGCTGGCCATGGAGAGGAAGAGAAGAAGCAAGCCTGGCATTTGATTTTCCTGCTGGTTTCTTCCTTCTTTTCCATTGTCTCCATTCCTCTACATGAGGGCAAAGAGGAACTGCCCAGCACTGCGTGAGCTCAGCTTGGCTGTAAAGCATAAACAAAAGCTGTATGGATAGGTGTTTGGAAATAGGCTACAAAAATTATGTTTACATATTGGGTAAGCTTTTAAACATTTTCCTTCTCTCCAGCTCAAATTCCAACTCCTTGAGCAGGATCCACAAAAGACCATTCTTGAAATCAAGTTCCTACATGAGATTTGACATCAAGAAGACATAATGAGAGTTTGTCCAAATTAATGGACTTGAAATCTGTTTTCCTCTGGGAAATGTTTAATATTATTCCTTATGTTCAAATGACTTGACAGATCACAGAACTGAGTAACTCTTTCTCTAAAGTTATGTTTACTATTTCTGGGGAAATAGCAAAGACAAAATGTTCACTGTGTTTATCCTTAGAATCCCTACTGGACTCCAAAGACTTCCACAGATGAGGGGATAAGAAAAACGGCCGTGGAAGTTTAAAGTTCAGGCTCCTCAATAAGAAAAATCAGGAGTCTTCAGTTCACTACTTTGCAGATTCTTAATCCTTAGCAATACTTTTTTAAATATTTTGAAATAATTTCCATCATAATGTAGCAGCTTTCCATTTGGAGAGCTTACATACCTGAAATATATATATATATATATTTATTTAATTTTACTTGAACTAAAACAGTGATAAAAATAAGTAGGTTCATATTGCTGGTTTTAACAGTGAATGCCCTAACAGACCCTTTGAATAACGATTTTTACAAAGCTAAATTACTTCTATAGGTGAAACATAAGTGAAAAAATAATTAGTATGAAATATATTTTTGTACCTCCACTGAACCTCCATTTCCATATTTTTGGTGCTGGCTGGGACCCCAATACCAAGTATTCCTTTCCTGTGTGGAATGTTTTCAGCAGCTGAGAAGAAAACACGTTCAGGTCTCACTGCATTTCCTGCAAAGTCGGTTCTTTCTCTCATAGCCCAGCTTTTCTCTGAATCTGAAATAATTTTCAGTTTCATTGCCAAGAATTAAATTAACCCTTGTGAAATAGAGCTTGAAACATGTTTCAGGTTTCCTTTTTTCCTTGAATAAAGAAATTGGAGCTTGTGAAGTATCCTGAAATCATGCCTCAGCCAAATTATTTTTCAATTAACAATTTCATAAATGGCATCTTTCTTTGCATTTTTCTTTATTGAGGGAGTGTAAGGTAGTTTATTTGTAGGCAAATACATAGTAGAGACAAAGAATTTTTGATTACTTACTGGGCATTCTGTATGTATCATATCTGAGCAGTAACCTGAAGAAAAGGTTAGTTAAAACAGCCATGGTCTTTCACAACAAAATATTTAATTGGAAGGATCTAGCACAGAGTTCTTGGTCATATCCAAACTAAGAGAATAATAAAAAATATCTTCAGCTAGAAAACAGATGTTTCAACACAACTCTGTGTCACAGAAATGTTTGAAAGAGTTTGTTTTAATTCCTTGTGGAAACAAAAGCAGATTTTGAAGCCTTGAGTGCAATCACAAGATGGATTTGTCCTTGGCTGGCTCTGCACTCCAGCCAGGCATTGATTGCTGCTGCCCCCAGCTCAGCTTGCCCTGCCTGCCCTCTTGGACTGGGCTTGTACTGGGAACCAGTGCTCCCCACAGCCTGGGCAGGAGAGACAAGCCTGTGCTTCCAGGAGATGTTGGGGAGCTGCTCTCCTGTCCTCTCTAAATCTGAGTTTTCCAGGCTCTGAAAGAAGGATGGAAGGGGAAGGGGAAAGGGAAGAGAAAGGGAAAGGGGGAAAGGGGAAGGGGATGGG
>VWZU01017674.1:13304-25174 GCA_013397095.1 Sterrhoptilus dennistouni | reverse complement strand
AAGGAAAGGAAAGGAAAGGAAAGGAAAGGAAAGGAAAGGAAAGGAAAGGAAAGGAAAGGAAAGGAAAGGAAAGGAAAGGAAAGGAAAGGAAAGGAAAGGGACTGAAGAATGGAGAGATGAATCTTATGAAAAACAGGAAAGGCAGAGTATATTGGGAGCAGCAGTGCAAATCAGCAGTTGTGCTATCTGTGAAAGGGTAGGACTGTTTGCACTGTGGAAATAACCTGTAAAACACAGGTGCAAATGGCTTTGTGTCCCCTTCTGGCTGAGACCCTGCCCCAGCCCTGACACATTCTCCCTCATGAAGCTCTTTGTATGGAGACCCTGACAGGTGTAGGCAGCAAAACCTATCACAAGGCTTGGGTGGGTGAAAATGACCTCAGGCAGGCCTTTGAGTTCACCAGATAAAGACTTGCTCCTCCAAGCAGCCCTGCAGGGCCCCAGACATGGTCACTTCTAAAGTCTTTGATCCACTCTACTTCCACAGTCTTTGATCTTTTTCTCCTTTCCTATTCCTTTTCCTTTTCTCCTATTTATTCTCTTTTAATTTGTCTACCTACTCTAACCCCCTTTTCTTGTTTTTACTTCCATGTTTCCACACTCCTTCTCCTCCTGTGCTTTCCATATGCTTTCTTTCCTGCTCCATTTTTTTTCCCCTACATTCTTCCCTCAAGCCATGACAGCTTTTAGTTACGATGAGAAATGACATATTGTGAAGGTGCTCTATTTTCCAACCTCTTCCCATACTCACTCCAGGCTGGGAGCAAAATGTTCCTGGTGTGCTGCCAGCTGAACCTCTCGCAGAGCTACAAAGTTGGCTCCCTCTCATGCTTGCACTCCAGGGATGCAGTCCCATGGCACGGGCTTTTTTTCCTGCGTGGCTGGCTCTCTCTTCCTTTCCTGCACAGGACCCAGCAACTATAAATCAAACTATTTACACAAACTGTCCTCAAAGCCCAGAGGTAGAAATTCTGTTTATCAAAACACGCCTCTTTGTGGAGAAAATGGCACAAACCTTTCTTGTACCAAAACATGTGTCTTATATTTATCATGGAAGCTGGGCGTGTATGAGACAGCAGCATCTTTGCTGTGTTCACTCTTCTGGATGGGTTGGGATGAGGTTTCCCTGTATTTGCATTTTCTTTCAACTTGAGAATTATATGGGGATCTAATATCATCTCCCCATGTTAACCAGGCAAAGCCAGACTGTCTTCCTTACAACATATTAAGAAAATACTTTGTTCCACTGCAACTTTTGGCCTCTTTTTGGTTAGCAGCTGCTCACATCTTTTAGGATCGTAGGCTTGCTACTTGACATTTATTTGCAAGGAAAAGCAGATACCATCTATTACCTCAACCATCATAAAAATTACTTAAGCCTTTTAGTGTAATTCTTCAATTAATGCATTTCAAAAATATATTTTTTTCTCACTTAAGTGCATTCTGAAATTGTGGAACTACTCCTGCTTCCAGCACTAGTCTGCAAACAGAAAAAAAATGCATAATATTCTTGGCAGGGGGAAGGTAGGATAGAAACAGGAAATAGAACACGATACAAACTCTTTGCTCATATGAATGCTAATTTACAGCTTTAAATCATAAGATACTGGCCCAGTTTCTGTTCTTAAAATTAGATTCCCTTTAATATAAAGAGGCAGAGAGATGAAACGTTTTGTGGTGTTTGTCAGTGCAGGGGAAGGCACAAAGCTTGAGGAGAAGTGTTAAATAACATGTCCCATAAACACTTCTGTATTTATAGTACTTTATTGGTATGTCTTCCTCCTTTTGCTGAGATTGCAGGCCTGGAGATCTATTCCTTATATAGTGGGTAAGCAGTGCTTTACCTCTGCTGCACAGTCAGGGCTTAGGCTCTCTCAGTGTCCAGTTCTTGGCTGTGAGCTCAGAGAAGAGAATTCTGTACCCAGAAGAGTCGAGTCCCACATCCTCACTGAACTTGCTGTCACAAAAGCAGCTTTGTCTCTTGTGTTCAGATACTTTGGGAAGAGTTTAACCATTTATCTCGGAGTAAAAGGACATACTAACACTAAACACTTCACCTCTGGCTTTTTAAAAATGACTATTTCTTCAAGTGTGTTGTTTCTAGGTATATGGTAACATAAAAGAACACACAAGCCAGTGGGAAGGAGCATTGATCTTCTTTTCAAGGCCAGGCTGTGAACAGCCCTGATATGTCTGGGCAGGACCTGGAAGAAGATTCCTTTCCCATGAGAAATATGCCCTAACAAGACCATCTTTTCAGCTCACATGGGACCATAAAGCTGAGCTGGCAGAGGCACCTGGCAGTGCTGCCCACAGATAAATAGTCCATCACTCCCTGTCACAGCATCAGAGCAAGATACATGTCTTCATTGTTAATGTGTCAGTTACAAGTCCTTGTTTTAGCACAAACCCCGCAAAAGTGGTGTTGTGGCTTAAAAACTGCACTGCAGACAGTGGTGCCTGAGGCAGAGGAACAGTCCCCAATTCTTCTCCAGTCACTCCACAGCTGTATTTGCAGAAATATCTTGCACAGATGCAGCAAAATCCTCTAGGACTCCTCCGTCCAGATCCTTCATGGAGTGATGGCTATGTCCTAGATATAGCTAGCTACTCTTTCCTTAGGGATTTATTCTTTTGGTTCCTAGAGCTGTTGGCACCTGTGGCCCTTCCTGGCCTGGCTGCATGCTCTGTGCTGCCTGTGGCCATGTCTGAATTGTGGGCATATGGCACTCCCTGTTAGTCCTTTCAATTCTTCCTTCCCAAGCTTCTGGCTGCCACCTCCCAGCCATGTGCTGGCTACTTGCAGCTCCTAAGGAATTCTGTGCAGTTTTAATTGTCCATTTTCTCTCAGGAAATTCAGAACCACAGGACACAAATATAGAAAGCAGGAGGATTTTAATTTGCTCACATTTCCAATGTGCCTGTAATTAATTTGCTCTCTAACAGAGACAACAGTCCACAAGAGTATGCTCAGACTCGAAATTTGGTTGCTGGGAGGAGATGAAGAAAGAAGCTGGATCTGGGGCTTACTCTTATGGCCTTTAACTCCTGTGTGAAAAGCACAGGAGGTGAAGCAGGTCTAAATGCCCCAAGGCATTTAGATTCTATCATAGTGGATGAATGATCATGGGCATCTTGTCTGTCAGGCATAGTCTTCCCAACTTTTGCCATGGGTGACAGGAATGTCAGCCCCATCCTGCCCTACCAAGAAGCACAGCTTCAAGCTGGAACATTGACTTTGAGGCCCTGATCATAAAACATAAAAAACCCTTGGGTAACTGGAAGCTGTTTCACTTCTGTTATGTAAGCTCCATGGTCCAAAGACCCTGCAGAAATGTCAGTTATTGTTTGGTATTATTCTTGGGAGGATGTGTGGGCAAAATCCTCTCAAACAGAAAGTTCTTTCATAACTATCTTCAGAGCAACTCTAATCACATTACATTTTCTGTCTCTTCAAAGATCCCAGATGCCTCTCAGTTCATGTTTAATGTCTGGATGTGTTTGTTATGTTGATGGTAATTTACCTGCAGAGCATAATTATGGGAAATTCCTACAGCTGGTGATGAAGTACACAGAACTGGTCACCACAGGAAGTTTTTCCTCAATTGCAGGTGGTCATCAATTACTTCTCTTGTTCTGCCCCCACAAGAATTGAGGGTCATTTTCATCTACATCAGTGTGAAAGTGTTTCAAAATCTCAAGTAACAGTCTTGCTGTGCTGCTGTGCAGGCAAAGTGCAGACAAGAAAGCAATATTAAGCCATAATCCAGTTTTAATGAGATATGGGGAAAAAATAATAGAGGAGCAACTATGAGACTTGGTACAACAAATATTTACCTACTGTGTGCAATAAATTTGTTCACTACAGGCTGGGGTTTCACTGCCCACCTGTGGAGATGGGATCTTTGTGTCCAACTGGCATGTTGATCATGGAACCACCTGTGTTGCATACACTTCATTTAACACAAACCACAGCACCTATTGCCTTGTAAATCCTCTCCCAAGAAAGGAGAGGATCTGCTTAACTCAGATTTCAGTGAAATCACGAGACTAAGTTTCTCAAAAAGTAGCATGTTTAAAATAACCAAAATGAAAAAAGGAAAGATCACAAAGAATTACATCTATCCCAATAAGTAATAGCTTTTTAAGAGTGAATCATTTCCTAGGCAAGTAATAAATCTTTTTTCTTTCTTTTTTTTTTTTTTGTCAGTCCTAATGAAAATGCTACTAATAAGTAAGTGTAACTTAAAAGGTTCATTTTTATAGAATTAGCATGGGCCTCCTGTTATGTTGGAAAGAACACAAGTTCAGCTGAAATTAAGTTTTGGGCTAAAGGGCACATTTCTATTTTAGCTGTGCTTTAATTGCTCCCTATTAAATTACTGTTATATAAACTAAGATTTAGCATAGTTCTATTTTTTATCCCGTTTTACAGTCAGCATAATAAAGATCCAGCACTTGATGACAGAAAGTAAGGAAACACACACTGTCAGAACATGTGGCCAAAGCTGCTACTTCAGCTTAAAATGCACTTCTGGAAGGAAGGGGAGCTCTAGAGGAGTGGTGGAATTTCTGATTCAGTCTCTCTCTGATTCAGTGCAGTGTGAAATCTCTACAAAGTGCTTCAATACCACAAATACAAAAACATAAGAAGCTCCTTATTTTTTAGGTACAAAAGTGTGCTGGCTTGCAATAGACTGATATTCTCATGCTTCGTGAATACACCTTCTGCTACAGATGCCATGTTTAATTTCTGCCCAACACCAGCATTAGAACTGCAGGCGTAAAATGAATTGCTAACAAAATAAAACTGTTACATTTGCACCACTGGCAATTATTTTTCTTAATATATTCTGGGCATGTATCTTCCAAAGGGTATGCTAAAGCAAGGAAAGAGATTTAGGAGATAGATGATAAATTTTAGAAACCAAATAGTCATCTAAAACTTATTAAAATGGGTTAAGCTCAGGGGAAGTGTAACTTAAGCACTAGATAGGTTTTAATAGAATTTGGAAGGAATGAAAGAGAATATTTCACACCTCATGAGCAGCAGCCAAAGAACCTATCAAGCATACAAACTACAAACCACATATTTCTGTTCAAAATTGAGTTCAAAAAAGAACAGGAAGAATGTTTCCTGTTGTATGTATTTATGTGAAACACTCTCAGTGGCCACTTAGGGAATAATGTGAAGAAAAGTTTTACTGGCACATAGTGCAGTTTCCCAAAGGACTGTGAGGTGTGACAGGGGTTATTAATGCCACTGCTGCAGTCAGGGTGTTATCTGTTTGGAGAAGTCTGTTAAAGATGCACGTTGTGTAATAATCTATAATAAAACCTGTGTCATTAGAAGAGGGGCTGCAAGAAAGCGCTGAGGAATTACGGTTGAGCTGAAGAGACTATGCCTAAGGTGAAAACAGACAAGTATCTCACAGGTAGAAGTGAAACGGAGAGACAAGTTAATAACAGCAACAAGTGAGGGTGAAGCGTGGCTGTCTGTGTTGCATGCTTGCTGTAACCCATCTGGGCTCTTCTCAGGAACAGTCCGTGATCACACAGACCATATGTGCAGCAGCATCTCAGCTCAGCGAGCTGCTTGTTTGAACTACTCATTTCCTTACAGTCACTGGGGTTCATTGGAGCCAAAGTGGTATTAATTTTAATTAGGGTCAATGAAGGAAAAAATATTTCCATTTGTTCCACTAAATCCCCTGAATTTCCCTTTTAGCTCCATATGGAAAACCTTACATTCATTTTCCAGTCAATTTCTGTTAGTAGACAGAGAAAGCATTGGAAGTGGCCCATGTGTGCTGGTAGATTATTCAGAAAGCAACTTGTAGATGTGGTGTCTTGTAAACTGAAGAAGAGGATCAGCAACAGAAAACCACATGCCCAAGGGAACACTTTCACAATGCAAATTCAGAAAAGCAAACCTTTAAAGTAATGTCAGGAATTAATGCGCTATTCATCATCTCAAGTATTTTTATTGAAACCATCTGGTGGGTGATATATAGTAATAATAATAAAACACTACTAAATCCAGGTGTCTTCAGATCATTACAGACAGATAACAGGGTTGAATTCCAGCAGTGCCTTCCAGGTTTTGAAGTATCCATGACCAAGTGACCTCTTTGAATTAAATCCTCATCTGGATCAAAATGCAACCCTGGGGCTGCAGCACTTCCCGGCCCATACAGGTCTGTGCTGCAGTGTAGTCTGCAGTTCTTAGGCCTCCCTAGGATGTGGCAGGAATGTTTCCTGGCGTTTTCCTGCCTAGCACATCCACTTTTTCCACATAGAAGTCAGAGTACAAAGGGAAGGAGAGGAGGGTTCCAGGGCTTGCCCCACCAGGAGCTGGAAACAGCTGTGGTAAATCCCTGGAGCTGAGCCCCAGCCTTGGAATGGGCACCTCTTCCTGCCCCACCTTCCTCCTGATACCAGAGGCAGGATCACACTGCAGCAGTGCATTTTGTCAATCCACTATGCTGCACCTTGTTATCTGTATGCTGAATCCTGCAGATAACTGTTTTCATTCAGGCTTATCTTCCAGAAAGGGAGCCAGTCTTGAACTGAAGAGAACGTGAGATGGAGAAGCCATCACTTCCCATTCTTTCTTCATATTAAAGCATTTTGAAATAGAGATTTCAAGATTTGGGAATGTAGTGGGTTTGGAGGCATTCATTTCCATCTCCTGTCTAAAAGGCTGTGAGGAATGGTTTTTCTTTGACAGGGAGATACTGAAACCTGAGTTAAATCAACTAAATTAGGCACTATGAAAATACGCAAAGCCTTTCTACATTGGCTATATGGGGGATTGGGAATTTAGGAAGACTGTGAAAACACCTGAAATGAAAGCAGCAGGATATACAGAAAGTAGGTCAAGTTCTTCCCTCTGGTGCAGATTTGAGCCTTCTCTTCTTTGATAAAACGCACCTGACTAATCAGCTCTTCCTCGTCACATAGCACCAACTCTTACATTAGGCAGTGCCTTGACAAAATTGGTTTAAAAAAAACAACAGGATGTGTTTGTCAGCTTGTTTCAGCTACAACTGCAGTGTGTCATTGCCAAGGTGGGAGATACTGTTTTGAGAATTAACATTTTGACAATTATTTGATAATTTTGGTAATTAACATTTGTTTGAAGCACACCTGCACCCAAGTGATTTCTTTCACTATAGGGTTTGTGGACTGACAGGAAGAAGCTTATTCTTATTATTAAAAAACAGAAAAAAAAAGATGATGAATCTTTAACTTTTTCTATACAATATATCAAAATTAATTTACAGTATAATTAATATGTGTATAGAAAATTTGAACTAGCAAGACAGGCTTGTTATCCTGCTGACTGGTTTGGAAACAGGACCTGTTTTTTCTTTAGGAGCTCTTCCTAAGGAAGTCTCTTGTGTCAGAAACTCTCTCAGATGTGAGAACACGGTGTCTGATATAGAAAGGCCTTGATCCTGCCAGGGGTTATGGAAAACTCTCAGGGAAGAATCCAGTCTTGCTGAGCACAGCACAGAGTAGCAGCAAAGTTGAATTGTGGTTTACTGAATATCTGTGGTTTATTCCTGTTGAGGCATTCCCCCCATCTCATACTCCTTTTTTCCAGGTGATGCCATCTGATTGATTACTGTTACAACTGGACAAGGATGCTCCAAGCTGCTGGAACCAAGCACCTGGGCTTTGCTTGCTGCAGGTGCTCTCCACAGCCACGGTCCAGGCAGTGCTAACTAGAGCTACACAGCTCCTTGATTCCCTTCTCACTTATTCCACTTCTCCTCAGGTTTTTGGCAAATTTGCCTCATCCTTCCAGGTTTTAGACGGTGCTGATAATAATAGATCACTGCAGGAACAGGATTCATTTATCCAAAGCTCTTTAAAGACTGGAAAGGATGGACTTTAAAGGCAGGAAAGTGGGACACAGCGCAGGTGAACAGGGGAGAAGGGCGTGCATTCAGATTAAATGAGCCCAAAAAGAAACTGGTTTCTGCCTTTTCTGATGTTGAGCTCAAATAGCAAGGACAAATATAAAATAAGATACATCTCAGTTGAATGGGAAGTTTAGAGCTGAGCTAGCAGATAGGCCAGATCCACTGGGGAGTGGGGGGAGCTGGGTGGGGATGAATGGCTGGACAGTGGAACACCTCTGGTGACGAAGAGGTCGGGGTCTCCAGTACAAGTTCATGTGCCAAAAAAAACACATTTCCTCTGGACCTGCCTTCTGCTACCTTCATCTGAGGCTCCTTTCCTCTTGTGCTGTAAGAAAGAGGGGGCAATTATCCCAGCATTTATCATTTTACCGACTAATTTATCTTCCTTCCCTCAGACACCTTTCTCCCAGCTGGCAGGCCCAGTCTATGTAACTGCTCCACAGATGGAAACTATTCCCTGCGTTTGATCTTCTTTCTCTGAACCTTTTCCAAGTCTGTCTTGGGGGAAGGTGGGTGGAGGTATGGGATGGACAGATGGAAGAAAGATGACTGACCAAAGCTGGAGCGTCCAAAATGTGGGTGTAAGAGGCTACACTGTGGAATCAGTATCTGCTGTGTTCTTTACCCCTTCTCTAATAATTTTCAACTACTCTTCTGTTGTCCTAAGCATTAAGCTGATATTTTCATCTATCTCTAATAATTCCAAAATCCTACTCCTAAGCTTATTATTTCACCTTGAGCCCATCCTTTCATGTAAAAATTTGTGAATCGTTGCTGCACTTTTATTTACTGATTTTTATCTGCCTTAGCACTAAGCCTTATAACAACTTCTGCTGTGCCATGAGGAGAATCCTGCAACTACCTCCTCCCTTCCTTTGTTCCTGCTGTGTGAAGGGACACAGCCCTTTTCTTGGGAGAAAGCTACGGGTGACCACTTACATCCCTCTGTGTTTCCCTGCCTGGTATTTCCTGGCCAAATCCCAATGCTCTGTAGCTTTATCTTGACTGGGCAGTTGTTACTAATAATTGCAGGCAAAATCAAATACTCCAATCAGAACTTTCTCAGCATAAATTAACAGAGAAAAAAGTGAGAGAACCTTTACAGCCCTATTGCACTGTCACGGCACTCAGGGCCACAGCTTCTTTCAGGGCTCAGCCTTGCTGCAAACCAATGAAACTACTCTGCTCTGATTTTATATTAACTACTGCAGGTCACTTCTCACTTGTGATGCTTTAATCCTTTTCTGATTCCTGTTTCTGCTGCCTGTTGTTTCCCTAGTCTCCCAAGCTGAACTTGCAAAAGGATTTTACGTAGTTGTGTCAGTAACCAGAGCCATAAAATAAAATTAATCAAATGCTTTATTTTTTTAGAAAAAGAGTAAAAGTTATCATCCACCACCCACCACCACTGTATCAGAATCACTGAAGTTTAGGGTCATAGAGCATTATCTGTCTATACAAAGCATCCCCTATTAAGTTGTCTACACTGACATGATCAACTTCCTAATTAGGTTATTCCATTCCATCTCTTTTTATGGCTCCCCAGTCTGTAGTATTTTTATGAATAGTTTATGCTGGGGTGTACTTATTAATATGCTTCCACCACCTAAATGGCATAATTATCTCAAAGGTTCAATTAAAAAGTGATCTTGCGGAGGTAGGATTCCCAATTACTGAGTGTGGGAAAGACTCCTATTCTGTTCTCACTGTCTTTGATCTCAGACATAATTGAATCGGCCTTTCTCCCAAATAAAATGCAGCTTTTCATCCCTGTGGAAGAAGGAGAGAGGTCACGGAGACCTGTGGAGACCACATATAATGATGTCTATTTTTATCTCCACTTTCTTCTTTAAAGATACAATTAAATTTGTTGTACATTCAAATTGCTATGTGCACTCTCTTATAGACAAGACAGAAGAATAAATTATTTTCATTGCTGTTTATTGTAATTGAAAAACAGTTTTTCTATTTCGGGTTCATTTACAAGTGCGTTAGAAGTAAAACAAAATCAATTTACATTTTAATTCTTACAAATGTTTCACTTTGGAAACTTGTAAATAGGTACCACCACTCTTTTAGAAAATGTCAGAACATTCTGAGAGATATAAACCTGTAATTTAATATTCCTAACTTAAAACTCCAGATATAATTTCCAGGGACAATAATTGTGAACAGTGCCAGGCCTTTATTAGTAGTCTGCTTTTCTTCCATTGAATTATTAACAATAGTTATTGTAAAATTGAGCTTTTCAAACTGGAATATTTCCATTAATGCTGGTAAATTAGTGACACTAAAGAATGAATTGGTTTGCCCCACTCAGTTTTTGGTTTTTTTCAGGGAGACACAAAGACAAGTTTTATGTTTTAGCCTTTTCAATTTGACATATTAGGGGCCACTAACTGAAGGTACACACCTGAGTTAGTCTCATCCACGTGTCTTCCTTATACCCAGATTGCTCCTTTTGCAGGGAACATGCAGCATTTCTGACCAAAATACCCATCTTAAGGAAGCTTATTTGGAAAAGAATAAACCCATGCATCTATCCACAGTGTTTTTTTAAAAAAAAATTAATGGAAATAATAGTCTATCTCCATATGATTGCTATTTTCATGAAGGAAAGTCTCGGATCACCCGACTTTTCTCTCTAATAATTATTGGTTTGAGTGTGTGTATGGAGTAGTTCCTGGGCATCTTTCCAAATCATATAAACTTTTTCCTGAAAATAGACATAACTTAGGATCACAAAATACTCCCAAGATTATATCATTGGTGAAATAAACAAAATTAATTTCTTTGGCTCTTTTTATAAGGAATTTATTAAAAAACAGATTTCGCACTGGGGCACAGTTCGATGATGAAAGTGATGGACTTCAAGCCCTTTTGCTGTTTTGAGACTGCACACAGCGTCAATAAAGATTTTGTGGGATTTGAAATTAATTTAATGGGGTTTTACACACATGGAATGAGAAAATAAATCAAGAAGTTTCGTGGACTTCTGACATCCCACCTCATCTCCTGACCTGCCTTTCGGAATCGGAGCCCTAAAATTTTGTGGCCAGGAATTGGGAGTGCTGAAGGCCGGTGTACAAGAGGTCACTCTCTAGGAAAGTGGGAACACTTTTCTTGGGTATCCCTGCAATCAGGGATATTTGCATATCCATTAATTAAAACAATATAACCACTGGTTAAAGTTTAACCAGTAAGCCACGGATTGTTGCTGTGCTGGAAGACATTTCATAGCAACAGCGCTTCAAGTATTTACTTATTTATTGTTTCCTTGCCGTTAATAATGGGATACCCGAGAGCCTGTTTGCATTTCCCTCTTGTTAAACAAAGCACGTTCATTTGTAGATTTAAATGGGGCACTTTCTCTGTTGTGAGCTACCAGGGATTCCAGCTGTTTTTGCAAGTCAGGGAAAAAATTGTGTAATTATGGAAAAAGCTTCAGATTATTTATTTTGTAAGTTTATTGCTTTGTGTCTCACATCCAAAAAATAGGGAGTTGTGTTTGCTCACCGAGGGCTGCGCTCTTCCTGGCATTTGGGATCGAGCTCCTAAATACAGATATTCATGTTTTAGGCGTCAAACCATTAGTGGGCTCATTTAGAGCGCCGTGAAGGTTGGCGGCACCGCCGAGGCGAGCAGCGAAACCCCGGCACGGCTGAACCTCGCAGCGAGGCTGGATCTCCCCGCTGGCGAGAGGACACTGCGGTCAGTGTACACGGAAATGATTTCACGGCGTGCAGACAGACAGACAGACAGACAGACAGACACAGGTCCCTCCTCTGTCCCGCACGGACGGAGCCCTCCAGGAGCACAAGCCCAACAGCACCATCCAAAACCGGGCGTGAGGCTGCGGCACCACCTGCGGGTCACCCGCCCGTCCCACCGCTCCTCTCCCGGGCTGGCCATGTGTGGGTGCCGCTGGCAGAACGCAGG
>VWZU01017672.1:70710-95077 GCA_013397095.1 Sterrhoptilus dennistouni | reverse complement strand
TTTTTTTTTTTTTTTTTTTTTTTTTTTTTTTTTTTTTTTTACTTTGGATGTTCTTTCTACCTTAGCATATGGATGTGAAATCTGGAAATCCATCAGAAGTATAAGCAAGTGTCTAAACACCTTCAAAAGCAAATTGCTAGAAAAACACTTGATATTACAAGGAATTAATTTATGAAAAATGCTGAGATTCCTCATACAATCAGTCTAAAAAATTATCAAGTAAGAAAATAGAACTCTCTGGATTATGAGCTAATAATTAAATCAGAGCATCTGCCATTGCAAGTGTGTTATGAAATGCTGTGAAAAGGCACATACAAAGGGGTTTAGCTGGCAAAATTATCAGAACTTCACGGCACAGAGGCTTTGGAAATTACATCCCATTGCTGAAGTAACTGACTGATGAACTTTAAGACACAACTAATGTTTCTTATGGCAGGAAAGACCCAGATTCAAATTATGGAATAAAATAAACAAGAATCTCCTGAACAGACCAAGCTTGTAAAGACTTACAACAGATACACAGAGAGAGAAGCCTTAGAAATTTTTTCTCACCAGGCTTACTGGCAAACTTGAGGATGAAATATGTTCTCAGAAACATTGATCAGCTCACAAGTCAGTTGTGAATAGAAAAGCAGCAAAATCTGTTATTTGCAATGAATTTATTTTTATTTATTTCTAATGCCTACCTTTTTACAAATGATATTATTTTCCCATTAATTGAATAATGGGCATTGTTTTTACTGTTTTGGTTTTTTTTATTTTAGGAAAAAAACCCCAGTAAACCCAAAATTTTTATATATAGCAGAAGTAAAAATAAAAAGCTTTTTGTTCTGATCTGGAGTGGCAATTAAACTAAAAATCAATTACATTTCTTCTAAATGGATGACAGATGTTAATATTTTTGTTTTGGAACAGATACTTCTATATCATTGGTTGTTCGGAAAACACTAAAATAATCTAACCTTTCCCTCCCTTCCTAATAAGGAGTGTGAACACTTCTCTTTTTTAATTAAATGTTGAAAATATTGAGATTTATACAAGTGGACTTGGCAGCCTTTTCATGTTTACTTGGACAGTAAGATGTATTTTTATGTATACCTCTGTATGTAAACCAATTTTTTTAATTTTTTTTTTACTAATTAGACGTGGATCAGACACATGTATTGTCAGAAGACCTATTCTCTCACCACTTAAAGTTATATAAATTGGAAATAGTCACTGAAATCAGCAGAGTCACAGAGATGTAAAAACTTCAAGAGGAGAGTAAGGTCCAGGGTGTTTGAAATATCTGAGACACATGAGTAAAATCACTCCTGCCAGTCAACAACTCCAGATCAGCCCTGACAATTAGGCTGGAATTGCATTTTCCTCCTGCAGCTTTGTATTGGTTTTTCATTGGCAATATGTTTCACCCACAAAATTTGTTCCTTTATAAGCGCATTTTGTCACTGCCAGTTGTCAATGGGTCTGCACTGCAAAATTCAGACCCAGATCCCAATTCAGTTCATGTTCAATTCTGCCCTGAATGCGACTTCTGGCTCGCACCATCATGTAATTGAGAGCAAACCACAGCATGTGGATTTGGACTCAGGTCCAGCCTCAGCTCCCATGGAGTCTGGTATTGTTCTGATTCCAGGGTTTAGTTCCAGACTTCTTGTAATTTGGGCTATTTAATATCTACTAATCCTTTATTTTTATTTGTGTGTGCGTTTATGTGTGTCTTGTTTCAGATTTCAGGAACATATTTAGGGAAGAGAAAAAAAATTTAAAAAGCACTAAACCCAAAACAAAACAGAGGGAATCTAACAAATCTTTGCAATTTTTTTTCCCAACGTCAGCAGACGCAGGGAAATGATAGATTTAAAAAAAAAAAAAAAAAAAAAAAAAAAAAAGAAAAAAAAAAAGTGTGTGGGAAACAGCTGCAGAGTACTATTTAAACACACAGGACCAAACAAAGGCAGCCAGCGCTGCTGTGAAGAGCGAGCTTCCATCCTCAGGACGGCGAAGCGCTTCCTGAAACCATCCGGGACAAAGGAGCATCCCGAGGATGCTCGCAACCTCTCCGACCTGCCCGGGGCGCCGGGGAGATGCGGGCACACGCTCCAGAGGCTGGGAAGGAGAGGCAATTCCCGCTGCCTGCAGCCGCGGACACGCCTGCCTGGCGAAGGAGGACGGGAGTCGGTCACAAAGGATTTCCTGCCCACAAGCGGGGCTTTGTGCTCTTTGTGAGGTGCGCTGCTCCCGGTCCGCTCCCGCTGGAAGCGGGTCCTGCTCCAGCACCCCGCCATCCAGGGAGCTGGTGGCGGACGAGGGGTGAACCAGAGAAGAGCTGCGAGGACAATTAAAGCGCCGGGAAACGCGCCGGGTGGTTTAAATAAATCAAGTCTTTCTCTGTGGAGAGACACTTGAAGAGAGGATGAATTAATTAGAGATTGCAACCAACTATGAGGGATAAAAATTTGATAATCGAGGGAGGTTTCGGTCTGGAGACAAAAAGACATCGAGGTTTAACATCTACTGAAGTTGAAGGTAAAACAATTTAGAGCAGAAGAAAAAAAAAAAGAAAATAAAAAAGCAGAATGGTTAACTGCTAGGCAAACACACCAAACTGAGATTTGAAGATTTGCACTGAATTTTCCTCATAAATTCTGGACTTTTTCCCTTAGAAGATAGGCTGCAGGTTAAGCAGGCATTAATTTTAGCAAGTTCAACCACATACACTGCAAAAAGAGTTGGAATAAAAGATCAAAACAGGCCCTCCTAGCTTTGTAAATAAGGAGTCCAATAATAAGCAGCTAAGCTCACATTCCAGGCTCCTGAGGACACATTGCAGGCAGGAACGTGACATGACTTTCCAAAGGCTGCATGACAAATCTATGCCCAGACCTGAAGAGAGACCCCAGGATTCCCGACAGGAATGCTCTTTGTCCTTGCCATATTTCCATCCTGCTCTTTCTTTCTTTTAAAGAGCTTATCCCCATCCTGTCCCTCTCCCTTCCTCCTTCCCTCTGTGCTTGCCACCACGCCCATTCCTGCCTGGTATCTTCTCTGCCCCTCCTCCCCCTCCTCCCATTTTTCTGTGGGGCCCCTGGAACTCTGCACTGACATCTCCTGCAGAAGGATTAGGCTGGTGCATGCCCCAAGCTCTTGACCACATTTTCTGAGAGACATGCACTACTGATAAAGATCAGGCAAAGGAGGCATGAGAGAAAAAGGTTATTACTGGTCTGAATGTTGTAGGTTGTGGCTAAATGGCTGTGTCAAAGAGAGTGAGGGCTGCAGTCCCTCCCCACCTGCAGCCAACATCAGAATTGGCAACAGCAGCATGCAGCTGCCATTCTTGAAGGACACAAAGAACTGTCCTGGCTATGAACAAGCCTGTAAAGCCTCCTCAGTGATCTGCCTGGCTCCTACAGAGCACTCTCCCTGACCACGTGAGGAGTCATCCCACCACTGACACCACTCCAATCATTCTACTGCAATCCTACCACAGGGAGGGGCCCATCAGAGCATAGGGAAATGAGGATGAACCCAAAGCAGCTTCAGCATTGGCCCTCTTAATTTTCCAAGTTTCTTCTCTCTGTAGTATACACACCTAAAATCTCAACCTTGTCTATTCCTTTAAACAGTCACTTTTCTTCTATTTCCAAACCCTCAGATCAGTTCTGTTCAAAAGAAGAACATATTAATAGCAACCTCTATATTCCCTCTAGGATACGCTCAAATCTTACTGTGTTTTTAATCTTTGCAGAGTCCAAAAAACCAACTACATCAGGTGATGTGAATACCAAGGGTTTTTTTCATTTCTTTATGGACATGACTAGTTAGGAGTTCTGCAAAGATTAAAAATATCATTCAATAAAACTATGGATTTGAGAAAGGTGCATCATGATATGATTAACAGGGGATTCAAAAGAGAAGATAAAAAGAATATTCCTGACATCCATAGAGTGGTAAAAATCTACAGAATAAGTGGAGCAGAATTGACCTGCTCTTTAATAACAGCAAGAGATAAAACAACCTCATCAGAACTTGGAAGGCATCAGAAGCACAAAGATTAGGCTGAGATTTTTGGATTTCCAGATTACAAAAAAAGAAGAGTCTATTTAGTTGGTCTGGAACTACGGAAGAAGTAAAACTGTGAGAATGGAAAGCAGAACAATGTGTTTTGACCATAGGCTGCAGACTGGTGGTCAGGGGGAAGAGAGGACTTGAGTTTCTCATGTGGACTGGGGGAGCAAAAAAGTGCCTACAGCACATAACATTCAAAACTGCAAGCAGAGTGCCATGACTGGAGTGTCATCTACATTCTCTAGCTTCAGTTTTCTCAGTTTGCATTAAGGATACGTTCAAAACTCACTTCTTTAGAGTTTTGTTTTCATCTTGCTCTTCAAGTGTGTTTTTCCCTTCCAGCACACAGTAATCCTTCTGGCGTGTTATATAACAGAATATTCTACCCTGGGAAAATATTTTTTGTTCTTGTTTGCAACTTTTCACTCTTTTCTGAAAAGTTATCCTCTTTTTGGGGTAAACACAGTGAAATAAAAAATGACAGGCAGAAGAGATGTTTATTATTGCACATTTTGAGTAAGCCACAAGACAGTGCCATGGTCTTGGCCCATCACCACAGAGAGTATCTTGACCATTTGCTGTGACTTTTTGTAGGCTGACACATTATGAGACAATAAAGCTCATCAGTGGGTGATGATTCTGTTCCATGGCAACTTCCTGTGTTTCAAATCATTATTCTTCTACGCTGGAACACAAAGAAAATGCTTTCATAAAAGCCTGTAAATGCCTGGTTTCAGGCATTCCTGTTACCTGGTGACTAGAATCCTTACCCAGAATTTTTTTTTTTTTTTTTTCCCCATTCCAGGTCACTCAAAATGAAGTGTTTGTTTTCCTCACCAATTTCTTCTCCCTACTATTTCACTCTAATTTTTTGTCCTAAGTGAAAGCATTGTGAATAACAGCAAGTAGTTGCTTCCATCAGACTCAACTTCAAAACAAGAACCTAAAACTCAGTGCTTGCTTTTCTGCAGATACACAGTTTACCCTCATTGAAACAAGAACAAATAGAGTTTTTTATAATGATAATCCTATAAAGTTTGTACAAATAACTACTGACCTAAAACTGCAAAAGAAATAAGAATCAGGTCAAATTAACTGTGAGTTGTTAAGTCCACCATGAGGGTAACACAGACTGAGCACTGAGTTGCAATTCTGAGTCCCATTCATTTTTTCCAAAATAGACTGGGGTCTTTGAGACTACATTTGAGGGTGTCGTGGGTTGCAGTATAGGATGTATACAAAGTATTTATTCTATCACCATCTTCATGAACTGTTGGAACCAGGTGGAGCAGTGTTCTTCCAAGGCCCCCTTCTTTTGGGTTGTCTTCTGTTAATGGTCCATCAACGCCTTGCCCATGACTCACAGGTAACTCCCTCCAGGAGTTATCTCTATTTAATCAAGGACCCACTTCACAACTCATCATCCCATTGTGAGATGCTCCAGCCAGGGGGAGGAGCCAAGCATTCTCACATGGATATAATCTGAGATTTGGGACAGTGCAAGCAGCCCTTACCCACTGGATTCCCAGAGGAGCAGAGCTACCAGACCTTTCTACAGGATCACTGCTTCAGGAAGAGCACCTCACCTGGACTGCTTCCACCACCCTGCTCAGGTTGTATTCTGACTCTGTCAGTGGTCTTTTGTATTATTGCATTTATTTTATTTTATTTTTACCTTTTTACCTTTCTTCTTACTAAATTGTATATCTGACTTGGAGCCTCACACTCGTTTTGCTTTCAAACCACAACAGAGGGGGTGGGTGGGTATGTTTCTGATTTTCCTATATGAGCAGGAGACCCTGACATTCTTGGGCACCCTGAGCATTGGTTATCACCACTCCTTGTTTTCATCTTCCGTTTGCACATTCTGCACCCTTAAGGAGAAAAACCTTCAGTCAACACCAGCCTCACTGCAGCATATGGCTTCATCACTTCTGCAACACATATAGCAGGGGGAATATTGCATGAACAGCAGAGAAAATTTATATGTTAAAGGTGATGAGTGCTTCATTTTGGGTCAGACCTATCCTAACTGAAGGCAGAAACAGCCACCCTATTCTTCACATAGTGCTTTTCACTGTACTGCACTATCTTATCAAAAAGACTCAAAGGCATGAAAGCTTAGAGCTTCATCTCTGTGGCCACACAGCATCACACTTGATTGTCTCAGCCAGTTTTTTCCTTTCCCAGCTCTCTGAGACTCCTGCAGTTGAATTACCCAATGTCTTCTTGAGTAGCGTCTGTGCAGCAGGAATCTTCAGCTCACAGAAAGTCTTGAGAGACAGACTGCTTCCTTACACGTGGTTGCTTTTGTCAGCACATAAATCAACCCCTGAGAGGCATAGCAGTCCTGGTCCAGGGGAGGGTGCCTCAGTTGGAGAGGAGGGACAACTGTTCTAAGCCTGGATGAGGAAAACAGTGAGCTGGGAAAAGTCCATGAACCCAGAACTTTACCGTTTTGAAAATCTCAAGGTGCTTTTTGTAATAGCATAACTTCCTCAAAAGACAATTTCAAAGGAAATTGCAGAACATTTTCAGGATGTGATCTAACTACAAAAGATGGACACCATGAGCGGCAGAATACTGCAGACACAGCAGAAGGATCCCACAGGAAATTAGAGAGAAATTTGCAGTATCAGACAGTTCCTCATGGGCAGACACTGGTCACATGGGATTTCAAAGGGACTTTTGCTACTGCTTCTACTGCAGCAAAATTATATTTTTCCAGGTCTTCAGGGGACTACAAAACATTTCTGATTCTCAGGTACATTTAAGGGTTCCTTTCCATATCTTAGTCTTATGGACCAAAACAGTAAGAGAAGTTCTCTAGCAGATGCCTGTAGAAGAAGGACCGGTTGTAGCAGGAAAAAAAGATGCCTGGTGAAGCACTGGAGGTCAAACTGCTCACACAACACCCATTTGAAATTTCAGCTGTCCCTTTTCTGAAGAACAGCTGCTTCACTGAAAGCCTGCACAGCCCAGCAGAAGTTCCTGTTTTCCATTGGGCATCATGGAGCAAACTATTGGCATAGAGCAGCGAAACTTCCTCTCCCAGACAGAGCAGAAACAGACTCTTGTCTTCACATTTTCCAACCATTTAGAGCTGCTTTAAAAAAATGCCTCCTTGACTGCTATTTCTCTATACTAATCAAATCATCTCAGATTCTATCAAAGAAGCCGAAGATGCTTGAAGAGTCTTTGCCATGCACAAAATTGATTTCAGTGTTTTCCTTTTTGGCCTTTAGTTTCTCAGCAACTGCTTTAGCATCACCTTCAAGTGGATCATCCTCGACTGTTGTCAGCTTGCAACATCCCAGTTTGTATGCCCTACTTAACTGCTTGAAATTCAGAGGTATTGAGCACCTGGGACTCCAACTGAATTTGATGAGAACTGTGGTTACTTCCTCACCTCTGAAAAGTGAGGCCCATAGGACTTCTTTTGAAGATGTCCATTGTAATCCTCTATCCTGACTTGCTGTATTACTTCCAAACAAGCAGCTATCACTCTGTGTGATGGTAGGTTTGGCTTCTGAATATTAGATGTCTTGGTCTAAGACATCATTTTTAGTCCAACTTCATCTGTTTAAAAGGGACAGGGATTATATTACCTCGCAACTCCCTCTTAACTTTGTTCTATTTGATATCAAATATGAATTATTGACAGAATCACCCCAATCTGTCACACTTGATGAGACACACATACCATGGAATACATTAAATGAAGAATATAATTTTAGAAGCACATGTAAGAGAAGCTGAGAGAGAATTAATTTCTAATTCAGTGAATGAAACAAACAACAATGAAGAACATTATGAAACTTTGTGACCTAACTGTAGGACTGGAAATGAAAGGTTCCAGTAAAGTCTAAAAGGGCAAATTACAGTCCCTCATAAAAAAACAGCTGAAAAACAGACAAACACACAAACACACACAAAAAGTTCAACTAGCAACTTTGATTTAAGGACTAGATTCCAAGGCTTTTAGTCACATTGAATGGTACCTTCCCACCAGAAAATGATCCATTTGAACCAACAGGACTCGTGGAACAAGGTACTATTCAGCTCAGGAATAAAGTGAAAGGAATCAGAATCCATCCTGAAGTTAAAAGAAAATAGGAAAATTCCGTATCTCAAAGTAGCCAGTGTGAAAAAAGTCAGGACTCCCCATTGCTTCCCACACTAAGAAATTCCAGCCATCCCCATACACCAGCCTCCAGTATCCCATACAACTGTTAACAAAAAAATCTCCCCTGGGAGATACCAATATTTGCCAGTATAGGTGTCAATCAGTGAACTCAGCAGAAATGAGGGACTCCTGTGGCAGGAATGTAATACTGGATCCTGCAAGGAGGCTATGATCCACAGCGAGCCAAATGTGTGCATAGGAGAGAACCCTGAAGTTTCATCTGAACAGGTTACCAACACCACTGCTGCTCCTTCTTCCCTGCTAACAGAGCCACAGAAAGTTTTTGCAAGTAAGGTGTGTTGTTCTCTGCTAGTTCTGTTGCCTTGTTTGGAAACTTTCTGTCCCTTCTGAAGATAGCCTCTGGCTCTTTCTCTCCAATCCCGGACAAACTTTATTTGAATGAGGAGAAAAAATAACAAAAAAAAAAAAAATTTAAAAAAAAAATAAAATCACAGTAACCATGCCTGCCCTTCATCCTAATTTTTTAGTTCTCAAAGTTTGAAGTACACTTTACAAAAGCTGGTAACTTTTTAAAGTTAAATTTGCCCTCTCTTCCCATGCAGTCAAAAAGACCCGAAAAATCTTTACCTCAGGACTAACCAAATTGCACCTATTAATGAGATCTGTAAGGTACACACATAATCGACTGGTCATTTTGCCCTGTTTTCTGATCAGGATAATGAGTACATCTCCTTTCTGTGGCTTTTCTCAACACTCTCCAAATGTGTAATATCACTAATAAAAGGGGTATGAATTTTTGTTACTTAACTGGATAAGACAAATAAGCATGTGAGCTAAATGTGCAATGGAAATTACATATCCAATAATAAATGAGGTCAAATAACAAAAGAAACTCACCATCAGAAGCTTAAAAGATCTTTATGTCAGAATTTTGACATTATTGTGCTCATGCATAGGTAAGTACAATTTCAGGCATACATTATGTTGAGTCGAGTATTGATTGCCATTTATCTTCTGGTTGCAATGTTCTTCATTCAAAATTTTCCTCAGACCAAATTGCTTACCAAAAAAATCTGTGAAAACACAAAATTGTTCATCTATTCTTTCCAGAGACACACTGGCAGGAATAACGCACAGCAAATCCATGAAAAGACTGGCTTATAAAGTATGGATTCATTTATTCCAGGTCCTCAATACACCTGCAAAAATTCCTGGCTGAGGTAAGGTTAAAGTTTAGAACTGGTAGGTACTGACCAATTCATGCTACAAGTTTTCATCTTCTTGGCTCAACTTCCAGTGAAGGAAAACAAACAGCAGCAAGGTGGCCTTGAGATGTTCTTAAAAAGACAGAAGACTTGCTCCATGTAGAAGAGACCTATTTCAAGGTGAACCTTGGGAATAAGATGAGAAAGGGTCATTTATTCATAGCTCTTTCCAGAGGGTGCCATAAAAGAGGTCTTTAGAGTCAGCTTCAATCAGCTGTGAACAGTAGTTTCCTCCACAAAAAGCCTGGCTCCCACATTTTCACACCACATTGTGTAACTTGAACTTATATTTAATTCATTTTTCCCTTCAGACTATGGAGTATTTAGCCATCTGTGACATCATTACACTAGCTTTCAGATTCCCTTCTCTGCTACGAAGGCTGATAATTCAATAAAGTCTAATTGACGACCTTTTTAAAAGGGCCCAGATTAAGAGTAATTAGCACACAAATGAGTAAAGCTCAACATTCCAGTGATGTAGTGATTTGATCAAATTCAGCATATCTTAGGGGAGATATACTGAACAGTGATATGAGGAATGATCAGATTTATTGCAAGAAAAACACACAACAGATTTTTTTTATTTATATGCTCACAATTCCTTATTATAATTGAAGATAAGCCTCAGGAAAAAAAAAGAAGAAGGTATTGTGGGAAACTGATACGTCCTTTAATTAATCATGATTTAGAAAGTAAAGAAAACATTCATAGAGTTAAGTGTCAAGACAGACAAGAATGTGTAAAAGAGATAGATTATGGAGAATAGAATATGTATAGAAAAACTTTACCCTTAGAGTACTTACCAAGAGTCACAGATGTGGGCATCTCTGATTGTGCACATACTGAGACACACATTTGTCCTTAACCATGTCTTCCTGATGGGATCTGGGTAGCCAGGCAGAAAGAGGGGCTTGTGAGGAGAGCTACCTACCCTCATAACCAGAAAGAGAAAGGGACCACCAAAGAGTTCATGCTGACTTCCAGTCAGAAGTCATTGAGAAGCAAGGAAGACATTCTAGCATACCTTAAACACATGTACTGTGAATATTTAACAAGAGTGGTGAAATCCTTCCATGCTGGTGGAGGTTTGCTCCAACAATGGGTGAGAAGTGTGCAGCACAGAGCTGCTATTGCATTCTAGTCCCACATTAAGGTCCCTGTGCTCTACATCACCCAGAACGGAGCCTTTCCACCACGGACACAACACTGCCAGCATGATGCAGATCTCTGTCCAAGTGCCTCTTGGACCTCTTGGACCCTGACTGAAGCAGCACATTGAAAATATATCCTGCCTTTCCCCCTCCACCACTGCAGGCCAGCGGGAGAAGGAGAAAAGTGCTGTGAGTTCCACCACCTCTCCCACACAGCACAGGGTGGCACAAGCAGGACCTAGAGCACACCAAAGCAGGGAGACAAGGAAGAGAAGCATCACATAGCAGGGAGCTGTCAGCCTGCTGGACCCAAAATAGATCTGCTACCTAAAGTGTTAATACAGGCCTCGTTGTCAGATATCTCATCACTTCTCCTCAGTGCCAGGAGACTGTGCCCCTGTGACATCCCAGTGGGGTGTGAAGGAGAGGGGTTAAACCTCATCCTACAGAAGGAGGCAGATTCAGAACCCTGCCTAAGGTGGGAATGCCAGCCCACTAACTGTTGACTCCACATTATGTTGCAGCTTTACAACTCTCATTATTTGGTCTTATGCTGAAAATTCAGACGCATTATTAATGTAATTTGTTTCAAACAACACCAGCTGGTTGTGATGAAGCACTCATTAAAATTTATCACCATGATAGTGTATAAATATATACATATATATATTTATATATGTATCACAGGTGGGCCATACCTCTTCACAAAGCCTGCCATTACAGATAAAGTCAATTCAGTGGATATAATTGAATTAAGTAATGCTAGTAAGCAAGCAACAATTTGACTTTCTGCCCACTGGTGTTGCCTTTTTTCCATGCATGACCTTGCAACATCTTCATGAGTGTCCCCTCTTGCTTTTTGTGTTGCAGTAATTTGGCATAGCCAGGAATCTGCAGAAGACACCATCTCTCCACTCAGGGGCTGGGGAATGAGATCATGGGAAATGAACAGACCCACACTGAGTCCCAGTTGAAGGGTGGCTGTGCCCACCCAGCCCCTCCAAGGTGCTCCCCTCTGGCACAACACAGAGCTCAGCCTGAAAGCTTGAGTTGAGGGAAAACAGGTGAGAAATTCAAGCAAAGACTCAGTCTCAGCAAGATCATTTCAGAGGCTTCAAAAATGGACTTAAACTCTCCTGGCCAATGCTGTAGATGAGACCAGATCTTTCCTCTTAACCAGCATGACCTCTACAATTAAAGAAGCACAATGTCTGTGATTGGTGTCCTCCTCTGGCTGACCAGCTGATTACCTAAAGGTTCCTTCTTCCTAGAGGAGTTATTCTGTGAATCCAGCATTAATTCTTAAATAATAATTATTATATATATATATAGTCAGGAATTGATCTTATCTTAGATTGGGGTTTGGTGGGTTTTTTTCCTGTCTGTCATCACACAACTTGTATGGTTGGTAATTTTAGCATGGAACAGGCTGTGGATAGGCTTCAGACTAGGGAAAAGGTCTTTCAATGAGATGTCTCTAGCTGATTGAGATGGAAAAAAAGAGCCAATCTTGTTTCATAGAGGGAAAAAGAGGCATTAATTTTTGGCAGCGTTTCAGACAAGGTTTTATTTTTTTATTTAGGTTTTTCCCCTTCTATAAAGTTCACTCAGCATTATCTCTATCATTAAGCAGTTGTGCTTACTAAAATCTGCCAATTTAGTCCTGCCTATATTTAGATCCAGGAAGCTTTATTTTACTTTATGTTTAATAAGACCTTTTACAAGTGATAAGAAGAATCCACTTGGCTCCATACTACCACAAATCTTTCATTTGTGGTAGCTAATGAAAGCTCAAAAAGTATTATATTACAGAAAACAGGGGCAAAAGTGGCTCTAAATATGATTCTATCTTCTCACTGGCAAGATAATGACAGTATTACCAGTGACCTCCCAAAACCTTCTGCTCCAAAATTCCCTCTTAAAAGTAATATACTGTAGATCTCACCATAAATGTGAGTAGTGGTGCATCTTCCTATCAGTTCCACCATACTACATGTAAGGTTCCCTAATTGTAAGTTTATGTTTCTTCACAGTATCAATAAAGTCTCAAAATAGTATTTTAGCAAGATTTTTTAGTGGTGTATAAAATATCGCTGGCACTTAAGTAGATCCTGGGGGGCTCAGTTTTGACAGACACTCAGTTGCAAAGGGTAATATGAGACTTACAAAACAGGTGAAACTGAAGCATGGAGGTTAAAAATGTGAGTCAAACAGAGCCAGAGCAAAACACAGAAAAGGAAGGTTGGTAACACTATTAACCTTGGCACAGATGTCTATACCCATGAAGCACAGCATCACATGAGTGCAGCCTTAGCAACCCTGCATGAGCCTGGTTCCAGCTGACCTGGCTCCCTCTGGGTGCACAGAAACACTCCCCACACAGCCTGGACAAACCCCTCCCAAGGAGCTGAGAGCTGGTCTCACTCAAACACAGATACCTGCAGGCCAGCTCGCCTGGCAAATAAATGCCCCTTTCCCAAACACATATATTTCTGTTCCTAAACCTCCACATTTGTGAGGGAGTCCAAGACCCAAATTTGGGAGCAAGTACATTCATTCCACCAACATCTACACAAAATGTAACATTCCTGGCTCCTGCTATTTCCTCCCAGAAATGTTTCACAGAGACACAAAGGAAAGAATCCAAGTTTCACAGCCAGGCAAGCACTTCTTTACTAGTGACCACAGTCTTGTAACCTTTAAAAAAGGGTTTCACAAATTTATTTTGTGCAGGTATCATCACAAAGCCAAGCACATCAAGGAGAAGAGATGTTCTGCTCTTTGAGTGTAGCATCTCCTGCAATGCAGAGTGCAAAGCCTGCCATTAAATATGTTAGTTTAGGTCAGTCATTTAAAGGTGGCTTTTTCTTCTCATAGACTTCATGCAAAACAACACCTGATGACTACGATTTCTGGCCTTATAGTCCTAAATGAAGATCCTACTTCTCACTATATATTTCAAGGTTATGTTTCGGGATGCACATGGCTCACACAGAAACAAGATGAGAGGGTTTGCTGCATTCGGTCTGCGATGGTCCAATAAATTACACACCGGTTCAAAATCATGTGAATAAAATATCATAAAAGCACCATCCAGTTTGTCCCATGTCTATCATTAAAAGTGAGAAGGCATGTTTATAAAGCTTCATTTTCTGACTCTGTATCTTCATCAAAAACAGAATGAGGAAAAGAACAAAGCACTTAGAGCAGCTTATAGAAGATAATATCAAAAAGGTTTGGGTTTTTTCAGTTTTTTAAGTCTTTTGGTCTTGATTTTGCACCAGCAACCAGCCCAGGAAAACTAACATGCATGATTTCATATTTGGTTAGACAGATCTAACCCTGTCTAGGTTCATAATCTTTCATATAATTATGGAATGACTAGCAACTCTTCCCTCTGTTTCAAGGCAAGATAGGTAAAAAGGAGAACAGAAGACTGTGTGATAAATGTACATAAATCCAAAAAAAGAAATTTGCAGGGGAAAAGTGTGAGTCTGGGAGGAAATTTATATCTATCTATGCATGTGATTCTTGCTTATCTTGTTCACATGAGCTTTTCTTTTGACTGAGGAGTATGAATTACTATAGAAATGGGAAAGTAGGAGTACCCTCCAGAGGACATCTATTTCACATCACAGACTCATGTCTGTCTGAGACATTTTCAGGACTTGAAACAAGGATTCCAGAATATCCTCAGAAACTCTGTTTCAGTGAAGTATCATCTCCACAGCCAGAACATTTCTCTATCTATTTGCTTTAGCTTATTCGATTTTTTTTAACACCATTTTAAACAGGCAAAGCAGTCAAGTGTCATTTCTTTATAACATTCTTAATAATATTTTGCATACTTTAGATGCATTATACCTTTTCCTAAGAAAAAAAGCGCATACTCAGTTAATTCAGCTCTTCTTCATAGAAGTTGTTTTCTAGGCTTTGTTCTTTCTCCATTCTAAAGGAGAATGATTTTCAAAATGCACCATTACATTGGACACAGATGTAATATTCCTGGGTCAGGCTCCACCACTCAGGGAAGAAACAGATAATTATTTCCCAGTTATTCACAATATTGCTATTAATTCATACAATCATGGAATTTACTCTTCACACATCTTCACATTTCTGAATTTCATTTTGCTTGTGCTCTGTGCTAAGCCTCTTTTATGAAAACTGCTCTCAAACTAGTTGCTTCCCATTTAATACTTCTCCATTTGATTTTTTCTTCCCCAAAAGTAATACACTGCACTTGTCTTTCTTTATTGAATTTCATCCCATTGATTTCAGATACTTTTTTCAATTTATCAAGCCCATTTTGTATTCAAATCCTGTTCTGCAAAGTGTTTGCAACCCATCCTAGTTCAGTATCATATGCAATTTTTAAAAGTTTTCTATGTATTCCATCATCAAAGCTGAAAATATTGAATAATACTGGACCTAAGACAGTCCTCTGTGGTATCTTATTTGATATGTTTTCCCAGTCTGACAACAAACCATCGATAACTGCTTTACTGATAAGGCAAATTTTTCAGTTTTGCACCCATCACTTAATAACTTCAAATAAACCATATTTCTCCTGTTTATTTATGAAAATGTCATGTGGATGCATGTCAAAAGCCTTGCTAAAGTCAAGATCTATCACATCTGCCTCTTCCTCCTTATCCATTGGGCCAGTTACTCTGTCAAAGAAGGAAATGAGATTGCTTTGATGTGATTTGTTCTTGACAAACCCATGCAGGCTGTTTCTTATCATCTTATTTTCCTCTAGGTGTTTACAAATTGATTGTTCGATAATTTGTTCCTGCATTTTTCTCAGTATCAAAGCCAGGCTGACTGGCCTGTGATTCCCTGGGTCTTCCCATTTCCCCTTTTCAAAGATAGGTTCTGTGTTTGCCTTTCTCCCATCTGCAGTGACCTCCCTCAGCCTCCACAAGCTCTCAGAGGTAATTGCTAAATAGTTCAGAGATCAGCTTAGCTAGTACCTGCACTACTCCAAGATGAATTTCACGAGGCCCTGCTGACTTGCGTATATCTAAGTTATCTGAATATTCTTTAAACCTCTGCACCTTTCCCCTGCACATTTAACAACTTGCTGCCCAGATTGTGTTTCACGCTTTTAACGCTCAGAAGCAGCAACCCTAAAAAGGTAGGTTTAATTCATTTTGGCTGGTGGAGCAGTCACTTTTCACTCCATAATGTCAATAAAGAAGAGTGTTTCTATTTACTAAATGGGTAGGAAAGCTGCCCCTAAACCCAAACACATGGTATTTCAAAATATGACTCCTGCTCTGCCTCTGGAGAATAATCACTCTGTGGACAGGGAAGCCCAATGAGATTTTAACAACCTCTCATGGCCTCAAAGACCCTTGCTCTGGTCAGGTCCAGTTGCAGCAGCTCAGAAAACCAGCAGCTGGTTTTTTTATGCCATCTGAGTGACATCCAGACAGCAGCCATTCCCCCATCTATTTTTCCCAAACCTGGAAGTATTTACAAAATATGACATACATTTATACAATCAAGTTTCATATAAAATACAGCAAGGACATCCAGCATGAGATAAAACAAGGATATATTGATCTAGAATTATGCCTACTTGCTCAAATAAGGTTTCTTGAAGCTAGATTTATCTACAGGTTGATCCTTAGCTGTTGTCCCTCTGTTTCAGCAGCCTTGTTCCTGTTTACACAACAGTCCTTACCTCTGTCTCTCAAATTCACACTTGACATGCCTGCTGTACTTGCAATTAGGTCAGGAGAAGCCCATTGTTCATGTTCTCCCCTCTGTTTTCTCTACAGAAATATTTTTCACTGGGGACCTAAAAGACAAAGCATTGATTTTCTTTTTTTCCCTAAATGGCTTTTTCTTTTTTATTATGTTATCCTGGTGGTTTTAATTTCTTACTGCCTACTTTGATGTAGCAACATAAAGACAGCCAAAGATGAAGTTCTAACCCTAAGGCCTTGAAACAAAAGATACAGCATCTTCCCTCTGTCCCTCAGAAACAGAAATAAAATGGCTTAGTTGAAAGAATTCCACAGCAAGGAGGGTGTGAAGAAACCTTTACATTTCCTCACCTGTCGATTAACACAGAGGATGCACCCTGGATGCTGGAATGGCCTTTCTGCCAGGCAGGAATCCGTCTTTCAGACTGCAAAATTATCTTCACTTCAGTCCTGTGGTGAACTTCATGGCAGTCAATGCTGTGTATGCCTGAGGGAGCCTCAGGGAAGCCACCAGGAAGCCACATGGGCACAAGATCACCACAAGACTGGCAGCGGCAAAAAAAAAGAACTCTAAGCAACCACATTTCACAAGCATGCAAGCATGTCATCAGTAACTCAAGTGGGGATTCCTTTAAAAATACAATTCTCCCACTGCTTTTATACTCGGAGAAAGCATCACCAAGTTAGAGGCCCGTGAGTGGAAAATATTATAAGGTACTTTATTTCAAGAGATAAATTTTGGGGAAGAAAAATGCTCAGAGGAAAAAATTGTGGAAATAAGCAGTGGTGCCATAGCAAGCTCTGTCTGTACTTCAGGCAGTAGTGGAGGGGGTCAGCCTGGACCTCAGGCAGGCTCCAGCCTACCCACACACAGCCAGGGCTAGCAGGAGCAGAATAATCCAGGATGGGGATTCTATGGCCTCTGCACAACCTGTTCCTGGTTCAGGCCACAATCCAAAGCACCAAATGTGCATTTTTTGCCTCAAAGCAGCATTCCCTTTTCAAGATGTGTGCCCTACCCTGTCAGCTTGAGCCTCCCAGGAGAGCCTAGCTGCTGGTGCTCCTTGCCCATGCATCTTTCTCTAAATCCATCCTGTCCCACCCATAGCACAGGAGTTTGCATTTCTCTTTGTCCAAATTTCTGAGGTTGCCATCAGTCGATTTCTTCAGCTGTCACCTACTATAGGTCAGCTACAGCTTCTGCACTGGGACCAGCCAGCAACAATCCTGCAGAGAGACAGGAATGCAACATGAAAGACCAATATCCCACAGAAAGAAAACACAAAAAGGTGGGAAAAAGGGCAGAATCAGAGGGTAAATGCTAATGGATGGTACAGAGACACACCAAGAGCTTATACATGGCACAACGGCATAAAACTGTCAAAATTTCAGTCTTGCCAGTCCTTGGCCTGATACCATGAGAGCAGCTGAGAGTTACAAGAGCTTTTTAGAGAAATTTTGGCAGGGAGAAAACAACTATAAAGACGTCAAATTTTTCTCTCATTCCCACAATGATCCATCCAGTCTAGGACTGGCTTTTGCAAATAAGAATCCCTGGAGAAGCCCTCTCCAAGATGTAATGGTGCTGTAGAGAAAGGTTCATTTTTCTTGGCTGTAAGACACTTCTTCTTCTCCAGAAGGTAATAAACCCCAAAAATCTTAATTTCAGCCAAATATCACAGACATAAACCAACAGTAAACTCCAAAGATGCTTTTGCATAAGGTAAAATGAGGTGGGGAAGAGCAAAGGAGAACATACATATCTAGACCTGTATTTAAGGTTCCTTTCCGCTTTACCAGGAGTGAGGCTTGGAAGCCAAGCTGCAGTCCAGGTCAAGTATAACTCCAGCAGGACTGAAAATGGTTGAAAAAACAGAAACTATGTTCAAATCCAGCACATGTTAGTGATAAATATAATGATTCACGCACTCAAGAAACAGAGAGAGAAAGCTTATCAAAAGGCACAAAACCCCCCTACAACTGAACCAAAATATATTCTGCCATAAAAACAGACAACCTGCTTTCTATCAATAGTTACAAAAAGAGACTTCCACTAACACCTCTGGTTTAAAAGCAGAAGCAATTCACAGCTCTTAAAATCATTCTATCTCTTTTCTGTTACCACAGTAAACTCAAAGTTTTCTGAAGCACTGGGACTCTAGGTCCTAATGAGTACCTCTGGCCTTTACTTACCAAGTATGTGCACCTCACCCTCTTTGTAACTCATAAAGCACCCTGTGAAGATAAAGCTTACAGGAAACCTAAAAATATTCAACAGGTACTCTGTAGCTCTTCTCATTTACCTGCTCTGGTGTAAGAACCATGCAGGTCTTCCCCCTGCTTATGCAAGGAGGTATTTTCATCTAATTCACCAGAACTCTGATAAATTCTCATTCATTTGTTGTGCTCAGGCCTCTGGGCTGGCAGATTTTGTAGCTTGCTGAACAGCTGCATTTTATTCAGGGACAACGACCAAAACCTAGTGAAATTTTTTCTACATGCATTATTTTCTCCAAGATGCATGTCAGAGTATATTTTTCAGCACATTACTTAGTCATGATCTGGAAACCTGACCATGAACAGTAGGCAGTATGGAGCAGAGGGAGCATCATTGTTATCCTCCTCTGAGGGAATGACTGTCTCAGTAAGAGAGAACTAAAGATTAGGAATGTCCATTTCACACAGAAACTCACACAAGTGATAGGAGTACTAATAATAACTGATATGAATACAACAAAAAGTCTGAGCTTATTCCAGACTTTGAATTCAAATAACAAGATATGTCCTAAATGATTGAGGGCCTGGCTGGAGAACCAAACTCATTTCTACCTCCAGGTTCTCTGATACTGACAAGGTCCATGTCTTTCTTTTGTCGGGGTAAAGGAAGCTTGGCAGGCCAGCTGGTGACACGACCTTTATGAAAATGAGAAGTTAGAAAGAATGGCTGCTTCCTATGTTTATGCAGCAAGGTTGCCCCTTACCAAGGATGTCAGTCAGGCACTGGGCTTTTGTCTCTCTCTTCCTTCGGGTTTTTTAGCACTCTTCAAGCTCATGTCTTTGTTCCGTCAACATAGCAGGTGGTCCATGTTGGGCATCCAGTCAAATAAATTTATGAACCATCTGAAAAAGCACACCAGGGCTCAAGTAGACTATATGTTGTTTAGGTTATTTTAAGGGTACAGACTGCAGTCAGATCCCCAGCTGATGTAACTCAGCCCTGTTTTACTGGCGCTGATACTACCAGGCTGCTTCTGGTCAGGTCCTCACTGCTGAAACTTGGCTGCTGGGGAAACACTGGGAGAATATCTGACCTACCCTTTACTTTGTGCATGTTAAATGATAACCACTTTTTTACCCTCCAGCAGAAGGAAAAGACAAAGCTTTCTTTCCCAGGGTGTCACCACAAACAAAATCCTGAGGAGACTTCTAAAAATGTTCTCTGAACCACAGTGGGACAGGATTTGAAACAGAGAAGAGCAGAAAGCACTGAGGTACATCTGTGAAACACAGGCTTTCACCTGCACACTCAGATGTTCTGAGGATGTGCAAAGGGCATGTTGTGTTTGCATACACTTTTAACTGACATGTTTACAAACTGGCTTGCAAACACTCCTCCTGAGAATGGCAGCTAGCAAAGGGAAATAAAATCAGAAAATAATTAAACCTATTTTTGATGTTTTTTCCCTTCATCTCAGCCCCCCTTCTGCTTCTTCATACATTGCTCATGCTGAGGTGGTAAGTACACACAGAAGCATGGAGATACAGATCTAGATCGAGATAGAGATAGATGATATAGATATAGATGATAGATATAGATTAGATATAGATTAGATATAGATTAGATGTAGATATAGATATAGATATAGATATAGATATAGATATAGATATAGATATAGATATAGATATAGATATATGGTACAGATAGATGTGCCCCTTTGTATCCCATTGCATTTTCCACATATGTACCAACACTACCACCTGTGTCCTGCTCTGACACCAGCTCAGGTAGTTACATCCTGATCATGCTAATGACCTTCCCAGATTTTCTCCTGTATGCAGGTTTTCTTTCTTACCTCTCTGCCCTAAACAGTTTCCCTTCCTTCGATGCAAAGCTAGTGGCTACAACACATCTTTTGAGTGCTGCCATCGTAAGATTCAGTTTGCGCCTCCCAGTCTCACTGCACCTTTAAGGAAATTCCTGAGTAAAGTGACTGATTTGTAAAGACAGACCTCCAAATTCACATTTGGTTTAGGTGTAAAGCCCTCCATGTTTGCACCTAGTAGAATTAATCCTTGGAGGAAATGAGGGAACACTTCTTATGTGATTTCTTCACTATGCGAGCAGAAAATACCAGTCATGTCAGTTCTACACTGTACAGATCATATTAGCACCTGAGGATTGTCTTCAGACACCTTTAAATTATGATTTATTTCAACTTAGAACATTGTTATTTCTCTTGAAGGCAGTTTCATCTGCTACCACTGAATCCCTGGCATGAGTCCGTCCTAGCCAGGTCTGGTATGAGAAAGCCTGTCGAATAGGCTTTGCACAACTTCATGGTTGATAAATAAAGAGGCAAGTGTTTGGCTACTCATAGCAATTTCCACGGCTCTGGGGCTCCTGACATGCCAGGGTTGATTGGCCAGTTGCATTCCTGCCCTGCTTTAAGGCACAGCAAGTGTAACCTCCTTTCATGCAACGCCTTGGAATGATGTCAAGTTTGAATGATTTCACATGAGCTTCAGAAGGTAAATCTCCTTCTATTTACTTACACACACACACAGAGTGCCTGGTGGAAAGCTCTTCTTTGGCAAAGAGAAATGTTTCTGGATTCCACCTTGCACAGCAATAGAAAGACTATTCTCCTCACCTCTGATTGTTATCACCAGCTACTGTAATTTACTACCACAGGGCAATGAGAAATGCAGGCTTGGAGCACTTGCTTGAATCATGTGGGAAGTCAGGCAACATTGTCCTTGCAATCTGTGGTGCTATTCCAAATTGCATTTTAACCCCTACTCCTCTTTGATGACTTATCTTAGAAGAAAATAAAAAAGCAAGCTACAAGTGATGAATGACAAACAACAGATCACCCATCCAAGAGCTCTTTAAAGAAGAATCAGATAAAAATGTGGAAGCTGGATAATGTTAAGGTCCTGTTTTCTACCCTGTTTTTTGATGTAGGATGGAGACAAATCTTCAAGCCAAAATGTAAAGAGAAAGAAAGGTAATGTTTTTAATGAACATGGACACCCTTTGTGAAGGCTCTCTGCACATCATTTGTGGGTTTTCTGCAATATTAATTACTTGATGGCTATAAATCAGTGCTCATTAACACTGGTTACATTAACAACAAAGAGTAGAATGAATTTTGTTTAAAATTTCACATTTTAAGGAAAAAATTGTCAAATACTCTCTTCAAGAATGCGAGAGGGAAAAAAACTCAGCATTTTTTCCCCTTCCTGTTTATTCATCCAGTTCCCAAAATAGCTTTAGAAAACTGGTAGACACATACCTTATTATTTACTGTGTATATGGACAGCTCACATGGCTTAAAAAGAAAATGTTCTCTCTCATGTCACAGTTTGATCAAACTGCCTAGCTGCATTTTGGAGATTTTCCCTTCATTTAGTTATTTGCAGCTGGACTCTGTCAAAATCATGAGGAAAATAAACATGCCTAATCCAGCATGGCCACACTTTTCCTGCAGGTTTTGGTAAGACGCTGAGCCCTTGCAGGGTACTGAGATTTTAAAACTCCCTCCAAGAATCAGTTCCCTTCCTAAACACCGAGAATCCACTAAATAGTGAAGAAATTCTCTTGAAGGAATGTCCAGTTTGGTAAGAACCATAATGAATCCAGGCTGAGGAAAGGAAACGTACACTCTTCCTACACACAGAGACAATTTGACAGATAATTATTCCTGAGTGAGTCAGTCATGAAGTAGATTTCCTCTGATAAGAAACAATTTGCCATCATCCCTTTTTGTTGTTGTTATTCCTTCCTTAGTGTCATGACAGAAACTGCTGGGGGAGGAGGGGGGGGTCTGTGGTTGCCAGCTGTTTAAGCAAGAACGGAGAGCCTGGTACTTTTAGATTTACAGGTATTCAAAGACCACAGAAGTTTTTAAAAGTGAATTCTGACAACCCTGAAATTATTGGACTTCCTTCAAAGTGGGGCCACAGGAAATGAGTTTGTCCTCCAACACACTCACTCCCAGTTCTGTTTCCTCAGGGGAACAGCAGGTGACTTCAGGCATTTTGTTTGAGGCTTTGGTAGCATTTTCCTGCATTTTCACCATTAATGCCACCTGATTTTTTAAGTCTCCCTACAGAAAGAGATACAACCCACGAAATCTTAAAAGTCTTGGGATTAATATAAGCACACATAGTCATACTCCATTCTGGATATACTGGGAAATGTTACTGTTCCTTCCTGAAACACTGATTTTGTGGTTAATCTGGTCATGTGTCTTTACAGACCAGGCAAAGACTCTACTAGATTCACTGGGTGTTAGATTCAGACCAAAAAGACTCAGGTGAAAAATTTTGAACAGCATTCAGTAATTGTTCCTTACATTGCAATGATTTTATAAAACCTTCTGTTTACCACAGCCAGTGCAATGCTCCAAGCAGGAGAGACAGGAACATATGTGGCTCAAGGTAAGAAGAAAAATTACAGTACAGTTACTCTTTTAACCAAACACTTCCCAGTTCTCAGCCACTGGTCTCCCAGTGGGATGCAAGGCCTGTAGGGATAAGTTTGGATTGTGTAGATTTTGATGATGCTGACAAAAAGGTTGATGGCTCAGGCACAGATACCAGGGGGGGGACCAGCAAGGCAGATATCATGGTGAGAGACTTCTGTAGACCACCCAACCAGGAGGAAGAGGCATCTGGGGGTATCACAGTCTCTTGTTCTCATGGGGGACATCAATTGAGCATGTGACTGCTGGAAATACAACTGAGCACAGTAGAAACAGTCTAGGAGGTTCCTGAAATGCATGGCAGAGAAGCTCCTGACAGCTGATGTGAGCAAGGCAATGAAGGAAAAGGGCCACTGGACATGTTGTTCAGGAACAGAGAAGGACTGGTTGGTGATGGGACAGCTGGAGGCCATCTTGGGCTTGGTGATCATGGAAAAATTGTTTTTGATTCCCAGAGAAGGAAGGAGGGTTGCAGCAGAACTTCCACCTTGGACTTCTAGAGGGCAGACTTTGGCCTGGTTAGTGGACTGGCTGAGAAAGTGCATCCTGCATACTGGGAGGGCATCCTGAAGGACAAAGGAATCCAGGAGCACTGGATATTCTCCAAGGTGCAGGAGCAGATTGACCCCCATGTGCCAAAAGATGAGATAGGGGGAAGACTGGCCTGGCAGAACAGAGATTTATGTCTGGAATTCAGGGAAAAAAGAGCGTATGACCTTTGGATGAAGGATCAGGCCAGATTGAGGAGGACAACAAGGATTTTGTGCAGAAGAAAAGGATTATGCAGGAAGAAAATCAGATGGTCCAAAGCCCAACTGGAACTTAATCTGGCTGCTGACAGTGTAATTTTTTTAAAATAAATTCATCAGCAACAAAAGGAGAGCTAAGGAGAATCTCCATCCTTTCCTCCTGTCAGGCCTGTCACCTGCCCTGAGTGCCAGGGAGGCCACGGAGCAGATCACCTGGAGTGCCATCAGCAACAGGAACAGGACAACCAGGGCATCAGGCACAGACAGCCCCTCTGGATTTGGGAGAGGCAGGTCCTGCCTGACCAACCTGATCTCCTCCTGTGCCAAGGTGACCTCTCAGGGGGTGAGGGAAAGGCTGGGGATGTGTCTGCCTGGACTTTACAAAGCCTTTGGCCCCACAGCATCTCCTGGAGAAACTGGCTGCTGTGGACAGGGCTCTGCTCTCTGGGTGAGGAACTGGCTGAGGGCAGGGCCAGGAGTGGTGGGGAATGGAGGGACATCCAGCTGGGCTGGGCACCAGTGGGGTTCCCATGGGATCAGAACTGGGGCCAGGCTGTTTG
>VWZU01017672.1:50568-70351 GCA_013397095.1 Sterrhoptilus dennistouni | reverse complement strand
GAAGGGGCTGGAGCCCCAAGAGCAGCTGAGGGAGCTGGGAAAGGGGCTCAGCCTGGAGAAAAGGAGGCTCAGGAGGGACCTTCTGGCTCTGCACAACTCCCTAACAGGAGGGGGCCAGCAGAGAGGAGTGTCACACATTCTTCCAAGTAATAAGGGGCAAGGTGAGAATACCAGGAAAAATTTACTCACTGAAAAGGTTGTCAAGAACTGGAACATGCTGCCCAGAGAAGTATTTGAATCGCTGTCCCTTATGGTATTTAGAAGACATATAGGAGTGGCACCAAGGGACAAGGTTTAGTGGTGGGCTTGGCAGTGCTGGGTTAATGGTGGACTCAATGATATTAAATTACTGAATTCCAGCTCAAATTGCTCTATCATTGTATTCTCTGAGTCTAAGCACTGTATCGTGAAGATGAGCATCATGTTAGGAATGCAAAGCGCTTAATAAAATAAAGGCTAGCATCTTTGAAATACAAAAAATACTAACATTTGATTACCTGGGAAGATACTCCAGGGAAAAATTCGTGACCACTGAAAATAGTTTTCCAATTACACACAGTACAATGTAAGCATTCAAAACAAGATGCAAGCAGTGTAAAATGGTTTTTTTCCAAAAGAGCATCCAATGGTGAATTTAGGAATAATTTGCAATAGGGTCTGACTGCCCTTTGTTTTGAGTGTGCTACAGCTGTTTACACCCAAGAAAAACAGGTCAAAGCTCTTATCAGATGGAGAAGGGCTGGCTCTTTTTCTGCTTTCCATTGCTGCAAATTAAGATGCAAGATACTACAAATAATTGCAGGCAAGGGAGAGAAAGGTCTCCAGTTCTGTTCCTTTCACATTAGAGCAAAACAAGAGGCTTATAGGAAAGAAAAAAATTTGAAGATCTGAAGTGAAAGCTGAACAGAAAATTGAAGTCTGATGAGACTGTTTGTACATTTACTCCATGTGGTCACTCGAGACTGATTTGAGCACTGCAGACAGCAAGACATACAGCTTTTACAGCAAGGCTACTTTCTTGGCAGGTAAGTCCTTCAAATTGCTGCATGGCTCCTCCTGACTCAACAGCAAGAGGCAGAGAATATGATCAGTGAAGAGAGGTACACAAATAATCACAGGCATTACTCACAGAATTGGACATTTAGATCTTGAACTGAAGGCCCACCAAACTTACCAGGAGATCTTCCACTCCTTCCAGTGGGCTCTGGATCTGACACTAATCTAGTGTATTTTAGGGTGGGATTTCCTCTGTCCAGATATGCACTTAACAGATCCCTTTTTAAATTCATCACAGAGGAGCAGATGAAAACCAGGTTTCAAACAGTTATGTTGATGACAGAGGGCATCCTGAAATAATTTAAATATTGTCATCTCTCACTGTTATTTATAAAAAGAGCATTTTTCCAGACTCTAATATTAAAACTTGCAAAATGGAAGAAAGTAAGGAGGAAGCTCATACAGTCATTGCCTCTATAACCCATCACTGCTGATGGCCCCTGCTGGAAAGCCTCAGTCTAACCAAGCCTCACTCATGGGTCTTTCTGGCTCTGCTTGGTAGGAAAAAAGAGAGAGAAATTGCTTCATCTAATCTTCACAGCCAAGGGAGCTGCTTCAGATGAGTTTTATAACCTTCATCCTCAGGCAGGAGCAAGATAAAAGGACCCTAAACCATCCTCTTAAAGAAGAACAGTTTTGTCCTTGTTTCATGCAAGTCCAACCTGCTGTATCCTCTCTCTGCTCACTCCATACCTGTTCACCCATTTTCTCCTTGGCACGTTTCAATACTGAAATGCACATATGGAGCAGGGACACATCCTTCACCTTCTGGATTGGTCACCCGCTGGAGGGACCTGGCATTTCCAGGTGATGCTGTCTCAGTTCAATTCATTGAGTGAGGAATTTCAGCTCAGACACATGACAGAATATGACTAACGTGAGGCATAGAGTGAGCAGGCTCTGTCAACAAAACACAAACAGCCACATTCACAAATACACTCTGATATGTGTGTGTTTGTGTTTCAGAGAATACCTGCTGTGACTGCATGCTGCTATTTTTTCCATTTCCAGAAGAGATGATTATAAGGCAAAATGGAAAAAAAAAAAATTAAAAAATTAAACTTTCCACAAGATGACAACATTTCAATGCTTTGGCAAACACTTCAAAAATGTTTCCCAGGGTTGGTGTTCCAGGTACCCTTCCAGCCTGACCTAAACCCCTCTGAAGGCCAGAAGAATTCCACTCATTCATTTCCATGAACTCCATTTAGTCCCTCTGTGTGTGAGTAATCAACATTATCTCTAATCCCATCCTCTATGTATTTACTTGCATGCTCAAAAAGAGAAGTCAGACAGGTGAAAACGGCTGCAATGTCACATTTTTCCACCCAGCTCTAAAAGCACGATCTAGTGAGTATGAATTTGCATTGGATGGAGTGGTAGAAGCAGTGGCTTTGCACCTGCAGGGAGGTGTGGCTCAGTGTTCATGAGGCTGCCAGGATGCTGAGCACTGCCACCACCCCCATGAAGTGTCACACAGAGGGGTAAAACCAGCACTGCCACTTCCAGTGTGTGACAGCACTGGCACCAAGGATGCCAATTAAACAAAGGCCTCCATTTGGAGACACACAGGGAGGGATCACCTCATGAAACTGAATCAGAGGGGAGTGTCAGGATCCAAAAAACCACCAAGGAACACTGTAGGACAGATAAAGGACAAATCAGAACACAGGAAAAAGCATTGCCTCAAGTGCACGTGCTACTTTATACCCACAAGTTGTTTAGCCAGGTCAGTACTAGGGAGTGACACCAACCATGCCATTGGTACATTTGGGACAATGCTTCCCACTGCAGCTAAACCAGCTTGTCCAGAGAAAGTCTGTCAACTTAATCCTGCCTAGAATCCAGCTAGAAGTGTCATTTCCCACCTGTGCTAAATAACTACTTGTGTATATTCATGAACAGTGGTCTTATTACTAAGAATACACCTAATGTGTATTGCACTGTAACAAGAGACAACTTACAACAGGCCTATTAAGGGAAATCGCAGAGATCACAGAATTGACACATTCTGTTTAAAGGCAGCCACACTTATACTTGATTGCACAACTAGAGACAAGTTTGTTATGTTCCTCATCTTTCAGGAACACTCATATTCACTAATTTAAAATGCGAGATAAAAGCTAGACAAGCCTTGGCAAAGGGATGGGGGACAATATCAAATGATAAGCTAGGCATATTTATAGGTGTAAACAGATCTAGAAAAGGAAGCGTTAGATATAATAAACACTCAGTGACGTGGGGCAAGCACTGAGACTTGAAAGGAAGAAATATCCAACAACCCATAACACCAAAACCAGCAATTGCAGGTCTTAGCAGGCAAATAAAATATGAACAACAATATACATAAGAAGGGAACAACCACATTAAATACTTTGATATTGCTACAGAATGAATGTTTTACAACAAAACAATGTGTAATTGATTGTGTAATTATTTGTAAATGCTGATTATTTTGAGACTAAGTATAGCTCCTCTAGCTCATACCAGGGATGCCATGCTGTATTTCAGCTGAAATTGTAATTTTGGAAAATTGAGGCAAGGTATCAGGAGGCATGCAGAAGGGATACTGAATTGATAGCAGTGAACTAAAGCAACAGGTTTAGGTGACATAATACATCCAGATTTAGAAACAATGAAACCAAACAAACCAAACAAAAAACCCCAAAACAAAACAGAAAAACCAACCAAGCAAACAAACAAAAAAAGAAAAATTGAAAGCCAAAGAAGCATCTTTGCATGTTTCCACATGAAGGCTGTGTTTAGGAGAAATGGCTTATGAACTCAAAAGTGAATTATATAAGGCAGTTATGTGGTTTTTGTTTAAAAAAAACCTGAGGAGACAAAGAGACATAATAAAAAAGGAACACAGACTGGAGCATGTTAATGTCAGCAGTAGAGACAGCCTGGGAAGCTATTTTGAGAGATCAAGAGGAAAAATATTTAGAAAAGTATGAGCTGACTAAGAACAGGCAATGTGAATATCTAGAAATGGAGATCAAGTCTCCACTGTTGGAGCTCACTAGGAATGATGCCTCTCAGGTCCAACAGCATTGCACATTTGGAACAGCAGGAAGGTCTGCTGTCATCTCCACAGAAACTCCTACACACCCCTGGACCCCTTTATGGCTTTTTTTGTGTCCCACACAGAACCCACGATTTCACAGCTCCTGCAGGAAAGAAATCATGCAGTGAAGAGTTTGATTCTGTGGCTAGAAAATCCCTTCTGAATTAAACCCAGAAAGCAAGAGGAATCTGCTTCAGAATGCCTTAATGCTCTTTGATGCACAGCCAAAGATCATTCTCCTCTTCATATTTCCAGCACATTTAGCCGTAGCCTGTTCAGTTCTGCATTTTTCACATAAGTGGCTATTGTCAGTGCAGGAGGAGCTGTGATTATTCCTTTTCAGTCTGGGGTAGCATGACTGCAGGAGAAGCATATCTAGTGCAGGGAGACAGTGTATGCTTCATTTGCTGGCCAGCAGACATCCAAGGAGCTGATAGCTAAGAAGGCCACCCCATCCTTCTCAGATGAGGGTGAACCATTAAAATCAATGCAGCTCCGTTTATTTCAGCTCTGTCATGCCCAGTTAGGGAGCAAAGACATGGCAAGAGAGTGGCACAAATAGACTGGAATAGTGAGCATGCATTAGCTAACACCAGCTGGGGATCTCATTTAGTGATGAGACCAGGGAAATGCTGCCTGGGACATTTACCAGCTGAGGGTGCAAGACAATTTGGAGATCACTGCAAGATGTTATTTTTGATCACTTTCTTCTGCTCAAATAGACAGAAGTCAATATGATAGCACTGGAGCAGATTCCAGTGTCCACAGCCAGAAGCTATTAAAAAATTATGAATAAAGCAACTCAGAAAAGTTTGACATTTTGCTGAGCAGGAGCCTGTCAAGGAGAAATACTTCTCTGCTCCAAGAATGGTAACAGTGAGAAGGAAATGTCACCAAAGTCTAGATACTGCCACTTAGTACATCCCATCTTCTTCTCACATGTGCGTCCTAACAGCAGCAGTGGTCTCACCAGGATAGGGAAGGCAGCACAGGAGGAATGGCACAATTGGAATCAGCCAATCTGGCTAATGAGGGACCCCTCAGTGGTGCAGCACATTGTGCCAGCTGCCTCCTGGAGACCATGCACAGAGAATCCAGACCCAGGATTCCATGTGGTCTCTTGCTTTCTCCAGAACTTGTCATTTTAGGAGAAAACATAAGATTGCAGCCAGGAACTTCCAAACATTCATTCAAACACCACGTAATGCTCAGTAGATGCAGTATTGCTGCAGAAAACTTTAAGCCAGTCACTGCTTTGTAACCCTTTTCTCCATGTTCCCCTTATGTCTAATTCCCTCAGATGGTCAGTCCTGACCTTTTCATCACCTGAGCCACTTTCTTACATCCCTCTAAACAAATGCATTAAAATCCCAGCAGCTGGAACATGTTTACATTTGACAGGAACTCTGCAGCCCACCCGAGTCAGGCTGGAATAGTGCACAATTCTTTGGGATGAAAAGGATTAGGAAACAGGGCCTGATGCCGGTGTGAGCCCCCTGTGTACAGAAAAAGCTGGGAAAGGAGAGATGATGCTCTTATGGAGAATGAGGAAAGGTGGGCTCTGTGTACCAGTGCTGCCATCTCAGATGCCTGTAGAGAAGAAACAATAAATACTAGATAAAGTGCTTTAAGGGTTAAGAACTTCAAGGGGATAGCCTGCACAGTCTCAAAGACGAGATAATAAAGAGGCTGTAACATTAGATCCAGCCTCTATGTAAAGATAATCTACTCGATGGAGGCTTAATCCTAGCAAGAGCTATATAAAGTCTGGGAAAAAAGGGGGTATAGTGTGAACCCTGAATAGTCTAATTGATCCCAAAAGTAGAGTTCCTTTTTATATGTAAATATCCCATCTCCCTTCAACCTCTTGATCATCCAGGGTCTAATCAAGGAGTTCCTAAAAAGACATCTGCTGTCAGGAGGAAAAATCATCCCCTTGTTTAAAGCTCTTCTCTCTCACCTAAGGTTTCAAGCTGTGAGTTCTTTCATGTCACTTTAATCTCAGAAGCTCATGGACATCCTCTGGTACAGGTGATAGGGGCACAGCACAGACAAGAGGGTCTTTGCCCATGACTCCATGCCCATGCCAGGCGCAGCGGCTCCAGAGTCAAAGCGGAAGGGCACCGGAGAACTCATGGGGTTGCTTCAGGGAGTCTGTGAGTTTTGAGTACTTTCTTCTGCCTAAAGAGAGAGAAGTCTGTGGCAGAAGCTGTTTTAACCAAATGTACCATACCCTTGCTTTGGCAGAAGCCATCTGTGTTGTATGACCAAGAAGAATTACCTGAGATCCAAGCAGACAGTCTTCTTGGATGCCAGAAACTGGCATAAATAATTTTCCTGTCCCCACAGCTTTGGTGTTTTGGTGAATACATGAAGAAGCACAAAAGGCTGCTGGTGAAGGAGCCCATGAGAACTTCTTCTTGAACAATCCTTCTCCAAGGAGTGATGAACCACCAGGGTCACCCTGCCTCCACCATTATCACCAGAGAAGCAGCAAGATAACAATTAATGGTGATGCTGCCTCTCCACCCTGCCCATCTCCAGATAAGAAAGGTGCAGGCAGCCACAAAGCACCTGTAATTTTCTGCTTCAGCTCCCTCTTGGCACAGAGATGGGAGGGAATGCCATTCCCTGCCTAAACTAATCTCACAGACACTGATGGGAATGCATTAGGGATTCTAGGGTCCCACCAAGTAAGCTCCCCTTCTGGGAGACTTCTGCCTTGGACTTGCTGAAAGCCACAAAGCCCTACTCCTCCTGAGAAGAGAGGAGGTGTGAAGACAGCTCTTCACCATAAGGGTGCCAGGAAAGGCAGTTGGAAAGGGACAGGATGAGAATGGTTCCTCACCACAAGGGAAGCATTTCAGTGGTTTCCTCTCTTCCTTTTCTGCTTCTGCTCACTTGTCAGCTGGTTTTGTTTTCTTCGTTATACTGAAGGAAGGGGTGAGTTTGAGGAAATTAGATGTTCCAGAAAACTATCTGGGAGCCAGAGTAGAAGCCAGTCTCCTTCTGCACTCCCTGTCTGCATAGCAGAAGGCAACAAAAATCAGCAGAGTTAAATACACCACAGTCTGATCTAAAGCTCACTGAAGATCATTGGCATTAATTAGACTTCTGCCTTGGTTCCTTCCAATAGCTAAGATGGCAAAGCAGAGGAAAGCTGTTTAGAAATAGATGATTTTATCCATTCTATGGAAACAGATCAGCAAAATAGCAGAAGCAGCAGATATGATTGACCAAATGGTCTGCTTGTTCGGCAGAGGTCTCACAACATATCCCTCATTCTAGATGTGTTTTTCTACAAATTGCATTGTTACTCTATATTTTCTTGTCTGAAAAAATTTCCTTCAGTCAGATGAAAATAAAATCAATGCTCTAGCTGATGCTTAGAATTATGTGGCCCCAACACACAAACACACACATCTGTTGTCAGAACTCTTCTGCCTTTCTTTTCCTTTCTTTTAATACAAGTCTGGAATCCACTGAGTGTTCTTCAAGTCTAAGCTCCAAACATTTCAAACAACACAAAAGGTATGACAAGATGAAAGAAAATGTCCACAAATAGACAGCTAGACAACTAGTTAGCAGCTGTCTACTTTTCTTCAGGGTCTTTGTGTGCGTGTGTGTGTGTGTGTGTGTGTGTTTTGTTGGGTTTGGTTTTTTTGTGTTGTTTTTTTTTTTTTTTCCCCTGCAGGGGGAAAAAAAATCCCCCAACTTTATTTTTCAATCTTGAAGGAACTGACTGCAGATCCTTTTGTTCTGGCAAGAATCCAACCCTGTTTAGCACTGGAAGTGGGGGAGGAGGTGAACTTACAATGCCATGTGTAACCTTGAACCTGAGAAATGTCTAACACAGTATGTGTACAGTTGCAGCAGTTTAAATGGAATTGATAATTTTCAACTTTTGCATTGTACTGATCGTAACTTAATGAGGTTTTGGTGTTCTATCAAGTCAGGGTATTTATGCAGAAAAAGGAACCAAAAAGAGCAGGTTTTGATTAAAAATGTGTATGGGCTTTTGGGACCTAGTTTAAATATTTCAGATCTTGAGCAAGCATGGAGCTTGCAGTTGAAGTTATTTATCTTCTCCCCAGACAAATCTGGCGGGGGGGAGGAGTGGCAGTGCTCAAATGCTTGATTTTAATTACTGTTGTTGTTTGCAAGTATTTTTTCTTCTGTCATTTCTGTTCTCCTTCTCCCCCTAAACAGATGATCAGCAGACAACATGGACTCCCGTCTAACTTGCAGATTTAATTTGGAAACCTGAGCATCCAACGCAAATATGAAACACAAGCTGCAGTTGGATTCTCCTCCAAATCTTTGCCACTCACTCAGAGAATTCAGTCGCTTCCTCTGTGAGGCTTAGTGTGAGGCTGAAAAACTTTCCCTTCTCACCTCCTTCTGGGTCTCTTTGTGTGTCCATAAATGAATGTGTGTGTGTGTGTGTGTGTGTGTGTGTGTGTGTGTGTGTGTGTGCACAGGAGTCAGCATGCCAGACAGCATTCCACAGCAGAAGGTAATTTCTCCTTCCCCCCTTTATTTGCACATTTAGCATGAGTTGCATTCCTCCAGTACCTGCTGAAAGAATGAAATTATATTGTCAAAGGCTGGGCTACAGGAGATGTATGGAAGAAACCTCCTTTGTCTGGATAGATCGCACATAACCAGATAGAACAGAGTTTCCATCCCATTGAAATAAATTTGTATGGCAACACTTAACTATGCAGCTCTTTCCATTGGCAGCTTCCAAGCCATTTTGCTTTTTTCTGATGTTTCCCACCCAGTCTTTTCCCTGCACTTTCAGATCATAAGTTCTTCAAGACAGAGCATTTATTACTCTGTTTGTACAGCGCCTGCTACATTGGTTTTAATAGAATAGTGATCTCAATTAGCATTTCAACCAGCTTTCATACAAATAACAGATAAATACATCAAGTTAGCCCCAGATTTGGATGGCTGACAGAGGTGTTCCAGGTTCAGAATTCTCCAGATGAAACTTGGGGCAGTGCTGGCCAGAGCAGCCACACGGTTTTGCATCCCACTTGAACACTGGGACACATTCTCCTAAGACCAGACAAATCTGAATCCTAAGCTAGGGCTGCAGGTCACCATGTAGGTTTGCAAAACTCACCTTAATCCACCCCAGACGAGCAACAGTTGCTGTATCTAGCAGGGAAACCACCTGAAATTCAAACAATAGCTTTTCTCATTTGGCTACAGATTTTGTGTGTGACTATTTCAGCCCCTCAGCCCAGAAGCTGTTGGGATTTTACTCCAGTGGCTATGTATAAATGTAATCAGTCTTAACAACTAGTGACATTTCTCTCAGGAGGAAGAATAATGATCAGGTTCAGGTTGTGGTTGTTACCCACAAGATTGAACCATTGCAAAAACTCAGAAGGACAACTCCTTAAGAGTGGTAAATCCTTGCAGCCAAGCTGACAGGAACTGTGTGGCTATGCCTTGTCACCTCATCCCTTGCTGGAAACACCAGAACCTCAAGCTGCTTGAACCAGTGAGGATTGTCTAAAATAGAAAAAGGCAGTGAAGCACAGACAACTTTCATTAGGCAGGGGCCCTGTTTGTGCTTGTCAAGGTAAACCTGAAAATACTCACCTGCTTGAAGGGTGCCTGAGGCTCCTGCTCCCTGTTGAAGCCCTCAGGATGTGAACAAGATGCACCAACAGCAGCTGAAGGCCCTTTTTTCTGCTGCTTATTGCAGTTCTTGAGCTAGGGTTCATAGAGACAAGGATGTCATTGTATTTACAAGGGAACACACAAGCTCAAGGCAAAGTCTGTTACAGAAGTGGGGCTTACAAGCACAAATGGGGCTATAGGTGGGTTCAAAACAAAACCACCAGGCTTAGTCTCTGGCCTTTTCAGCAATGTAAGGAACCACAGCCTCATGGAGCATTACTCCATCATCTTCCTAGCACTGTTTAAGAAATGATTGCATCAGCCATGGAGGACTGGGGAATGGGGCTGGCCATGATCTACCACAAGGTTAAAAGGACTGTGCAAATAAATACTTGCTTTCAGCACAAAGGACATCACAGTTCAAGGCCAGAAGCTTCTATCTGTTGTTCTGGAACTAATTTCAAACATGAATCAGAAGTCTAATATGGAGAGGTTACTGTCAATAACCCCTTCCTGAGAGTGCCTTGTTTAATGAGATGTTTAACTGGGTGATATGAAAATGAATTCATAAGCAGGTGAAGGAAAAGGTCCATTGCTTTCTTTTCCTCAGCAGGGAAGGAACAAAGGAAAAAAAGGAGACTGAACTAAAGGAAAAGAATAGATACCAAGGGAGAAGAATAGAGAAGTTGGACAAGTGAAAAAGAAAGAAATTATGTGAGCATGCACACAATAAAAAAAAATTACTCAAAATCAACAGCTCACCATGAGGAAGATGACCATGTGCTGCTAATAATGAAGATCCTTGGCAAATTCTTGCAGGCAGGGACCCGAGCCCTGGGGGAGCTCAATGTACAGTTGCAAGGCTTGGAAAGTCACTTTCTCTATGGCAGTCCAGCCAGCCAACACACCTCAGCAGAGAGGACTGGGATGACCATTGTAACCCACCACGTATAGCAGGATCCTCTCTACTGTTTTTAAGCCTGCAGAGCAGAGCAAAATCTCAACAGTTTCAGGCCACCAAAACATTTCTTCACAGTAGTCCCTTTTCAACCCTATCATCATCAACACATGGTAAACAAGACAGTTCAAAATCTCAGGCCTGGATCTTGTACAGATGTTTGCTACCTATTTCCTGTCAAGGCTCCCACTGATATCAAGGAACGAGGAGCTCAAATACCTCTGTGGAGCTGAGCCTTGGAGTGCAAGACAAATACATGGGAAGGATAAAGGCACTGAGAGAGCTGTTTCACAGCCTTCATGAAGCTCTAAATTAGATGAAGGCATTGCTCCAGCTCTGAGATGGAGATGCTTCAGCAGCCCACATCTGTGCTACAGAGATTTACTGAGGACATTCACAGTGAGCTCTCAAGGAAAGACCCAGTGTTCAAGCAAAACAAAAGTTGCCTCAGAGTGTCAGGACACAGTGTCTGAAATTTCTCCACTATTTTTTTTTTTTTTTCCCGCAGGGGGTCTGTTCACAGATCTGGTACAAAGAAGCTTTCTAGGCATGGAAGGCTCACTGCTTTGTGTAGACATGAAGGAAGGAGGAAACAGGACACTTCAGGTATTTATTTTAAAAGTCTATCATGCATTTGGATGGCTGCTGGTGCCAAAACTAATCATGCTGTGGAAGAGGTACAGAAGCAGAACAAGGAAAGCATGGAGAGAAAGCAAAGGGAAGGAGCCTGGAATGACAAGCAGAAAAGGTAACTACAGATCAGAGGGTTTTCAATGTGTTGCACATGCTGCAACCTTTTAAACAGCATGTTATGGCTCCTGAAACACTTTATACAATATAATATGGTTCAAAGGTTTAAAAATATGATATGGCATCTCCACTGTACAAGTCTGCTGAAGCCAGATTATGCATGCTGTCCTCACAAGTTGAGAGGAAGAGAATGAAATTTAAAGAGGAAACAAAATGCTTATTTTAATCACCCATTGTCCTTTGAGGACCTTTTTCTGTTCCCTTCATAGTGTAATGCAGAGTAAAAGGCAATTGCCATACCCCCAGCTGATACATAGTCTGCCCAGGATCCCAGTGTTATAAACTCCCTATTTTCTCTGGCCTCTTTCACAGATGCATCTTCATATACAGTAACAATTGCATCAGTGCCATTACCTTTGGATAGAAAAGCCTGAAAAGTGAAATCATTGATAGCCAAAGGCATCATAATCAGCTATTCTCATTAGTTACGGAATACATGGGTTTGTGTGTAGAGAAATTACAGAGGTGCAAAGGGCTGACTAATAAAAGTGCAGAAGAGACATGCACAGGAGGCATTTGCCTCAGGATGAGGAAGTATGGCATTATCTGAATCACACTGCACTCGGAAATCATCCCTCCCTGTTATTTGGTGTCCTTCAAGAATCCCACCCACAAAGTATTTAATGGACTCTTGCGAGGGGCTTCATTAACTGAGGTTTCAAGACATCCAAAATGCTTTGTGCAGGCCCAAGTAAGTGAAGGGATTAAATTATACTTTACTTTGCTAAGCTATCTTTTACCCAAGTATGCTCCCAAGTAAACTGTCTTTTACCCAAGCCATCTTTTTACCCAGGTATAAATTGCAATGGGTGCAAACTGCAAACTGTACTGCTTTGAGAGGAAGGGGAAAAAAAGAGGTAATCACTACAAATTATACTTTTTCAAGTTATCATCATCTTGCTCTGTCTCTGTCAAATTGCTCCTCAAACACAGCAGTCTGTGAAGCCACCTGATTCCTTTGCTTGGCTTTATTTTTCTTCTTCTCTTTCTACTATTTATACTTCTTGGATAAAACTTGCAGTTTTGCATATCTCAGCCATTTCAAGGGCTGAGATGATGAACTACACTGTTTAGTCCTTTCCATCACTGTGTCACTAGTGGTCATGTCCCTGATTATCTCTAAGGACAATGCATTCAATAATAGATTCAATTCAAATCTGTCTATAATTATGATCAAGGATGATATACTAAGTTATATATGTGAAGGAATGGTTCATTTTTCAAGCCCATATGTTGTTTTCCAAATTCTTTGTAGCTGCAACATAACCTTGGTATGGAACTTCACCAAACAGTGAATGTGACTTTTCACAAAACTGATTTCACCTCTCTTTAGAAAAAAAAAAAAAAACAAAAAAATAAAAGAACAAGCCATCCTTAATACATACACATACATACACTTCACACGCTTTTTTTCTACTTTTACCATTTTGGGGATATGGTTGGTTTTTTCAGGGCTTTATACAAAACAAATTCAGTTCCCTGTAAAGTTCACTCAGTATCTGGTGTGGGCTTTTGGGTGGTGAAAGGAAAAGAGAAATCTGCTCTGAAAAGAAAACCCTGCTCTTTGAGCTTGGTCTGTGTTCAGGACTGCTTCAGTGCATTTAGAAAGGCTGGTAGAGCTCTGTTATTTCTTGCTTGGACCTTTAAAATTTCTCCTCTGCTCCTTGCCTCTGCTGGGAGCAATTTCACTGCAATTACTGAAACGAAGTCCCTGAATTCCACTCTATAGCTATTCACATGACCCTCAGTGTTTTGGACTTGATTTTTCTCCAGTTTTCTCCACAACAGGAAGAGTCGTGAAGAAATTTTCCTCAGTCAGTGGCTTCAGGTTTCTATTAAAAACTTTTCCTACTTGCAACACTTCTCAAAACCTTTAAAAAACAAACCTAGCATTGGAATTATTCAATCAAATGGTATTAAAAGCACAGATTATGCTTTAGAAACCACTTACAAAGAAGGTTTTTACAGATCAGTGAGGACGCTAGTGAGGAGGGGCCCCTGATATGAATGGAAACGTTTGTTTCAATCCTCATTTATCTTAAGGCCCGGGTGCTTTCTGGACAGTGAAACATTCTTCTCCTCCCTGCACTTGGAAAAGTGAGGATCAAGTTGCGAGAGAGTGCCCTTGAATGCTCAAGTAAGGAATTTGCTAAGTGGCCTCCTCAGCCAACACAGCTCCCATGTTAACGGTGGCTTCTTAATTCTCTCTGCCCTCGGCTGCAGGATTACCCATCCTCTCTTATCACAAGGCATCACTGCCAGCTGAGCCCCCACAGTTGTGCCCACCCACAAAAGCATGACCACTTCTCATGTTTAAAATGTTTGCCATTTCTCCACCACCCTGAAATTTTAACCAAGCCTTGATAAGGATGTTAAAAAAAAAAAAAAAAATCATAGTTTTGTAAAGGTCCCAGTGTTCTTATTTTTTTCCAGGACTGCTCAGGGATCTCTGGAATTGCATGTTTGCATGGGACTGCTCCAGACTGCTTGGATTCCACACACCCCTGCAAAATAAATATTAATTAAACAGAATAATGGTTTACTAATTGTCACTGAGGCCACCAGTCATACTGATCTGGAATCCACCTATATTTAAGGAAAGCACAAGAAAACATTAGAATGATTTGGTTTTCTTACAAAGAAGCATTAGATGGGTTAAATCTATTTTAGCCTCATTAACATATTCAGTGCAAATGTGGGGTCCCAATGCATCCCTTCCAAAATCAGCAGTGAAGCTCCTTAACAGAAGCAGAGCCTGGTCCCTGGTGAGGCAGTGGCTGCCACTATATCAGAAACCAGATTTGCAGCCCTGTTCTCAAACCCAACTTCTGTTGATGCTTGTGGAATTTTGGCCAGAGCAAAGATCACAGTGTTTGTCCTGCAACTTGAACAGCTAGCTTGAAGATTTTCTTCTTTCTGCCATCCAAGCTTCTTGGGATTAGTCAGGACTGATATTGATGTATGAACATCTTAAAAGGACTGTACATAGCTTCCAGGCTGAAGACTAAACATTGCTGCGTAAAAGAGAATTTGGCAGTGATTCTATAGGATGAACCTAATCAGAGCAGACAGATTACAATACATGGTAAAGGCATGGAGTTGAAAAAAAGGACTTGCTCTGCAGTATTGCATAATACATTCTGGAGAAACTAGAAAACCTTTCAGAGCAGCTGGGACAGAGGGAAATGAACCATTTGTTCCCAAGTGAAATAAACAAAAGAAGGAAATGCTCCAAACTGTCTCCAAACTAGGAAAGGAATGGTGGTGAGAAAAGTGACCAGAGCCTGAACCAAGTTTTTCACATTGTCCGGTTCCTGACAGTAGCTCTGTTTCCAGTCCACAGGCCCATACTTCCTCATTCCCTGGTCAATCCTAGTGAGCCATAGACCTCTGCAAGGGAATGCAGCCTTTGGCAGACATCACTGGATGCCTGCAGTGTAGCACCAGCCAACACAGCTGATCTGTTTTTGAGTCCTGGTATGTCATATGATGAAGGAAAAAATCAAAGCAACCCCTTCTTGCTCCAAGTCACCTGCACTGCTCTGGACGTGATCAAGAAAACATTCCAGAGACCTGATAGGAGTTTGGCTGTGGAAGGTAATATTCACTTCAAAGTTCAGACAGAGTGGAAAGACCTGCAACTCAGAAGGAGATAACTCCCTATGGCTTTGACTGCAACACATTCAACACAGTCAGTCATCTCTTCCTTGCTTATTTTTTTTGTCACTGAAATGTGACTGTTGGATTTTTTGTTTTCCTTTTGTAGATGACAACCAACTCCATCAAGAAAGAGAGTACAAAACTAACTCCTGGTACCTGCTTGACAAGAATGAGTTCTTCACATCATCCCTCTTCTTTTAAGACTTAAAGTTAGGGACCATTCTGACATTCTGATTCATGTAAGGAAACTGCTAACTTGAACTCAAGAATGTGAAAGAAAGCCAAGCAACCATCTTGTCCAGGCTTGTTGCCTTTATAGATTTTATATTTCTGACTTAATGCCAGTACTCCTTTCCCTTTTAAAACAGAACCAAAACAAGGTGCTTGTTTCAGTAATAGCACTGTGAGTCAGTCTGAAACTCTAATAATGTTGCCTTTCTGGGGAAGTCTCACTGAAAACTTAGGCAATAAATTGTCCATTCTTTTATACAGCCTTGTATTCAGAGCCAGTGAATTGAGGCAGACAGACAATTGTGGTAATTAACCCATGCATCCTGATCCTCATTTATTCAGTCCCTTTTTCAGTGCAGACTGGAAAAGCTTGGTTCTCAAGGTGAGCAGCTAAACCACTGGGCATGCCCTGAGGGACACACCTGGAGCACTTGTGAGTGACTGTGTGCAATAACACCATCTAATCCCTCTTGGAAACAGACTCAACTCAATCAGACCTTTCTCTTACTCACTTCTGGTCAGCAGACTGCTCCAGAACCTCTTTCAAGTACTTAAGCATCTTCACCTAAGTTCTAGAGGAAAAAGAAAATCTCTACAGCGAGCATGTAACAATTTCTTCCTGTCTTAGTTTGGTTCTTCGTTAAAAAATTGCGTCTCCCAACATTCCCCCTCACCCTGCTGTACTTAAATTCAACACTTCCCATTTTTCCATGTGACTTTCCCACAAAAGTCACATTCCCACTTTTGTGTCATCCCCCTAGGATGAACAGATTTATGTTCTTGAGTTTCTGGATTTAAAATAAACTGCATGTTCAAAGCTGTACACATGTGTATGATGGTGCGTTCTCACTTCTTACTGGCTCTGCAAGAGTAAACTGCTGGGAATGTATCTTCCCATGAGTCCTAAAGCACACATGAGGACTCCCTTTAACCCTTGGTTATCCTGCAACAGTTTACTGAACTGAGTTACACTTCACCTATTCCTGTGCCTGGGCAAAGGAAGAAGGTAAACAAGTTTCAGTGGCTGGGAAAATTAGACCCTTCTTGACCTTGTTTTTTCACTCAGAATGCAAGGACTGTTCTACTTGCCTAAATTCCCATATTTTTCCTCCTTTCACAAGGAAATAGTGCAGTTCAGGCAGCTGAGAGAGACATTCGGAGGAAGAACAATCAGGAGAGGGTTTCATGTTGCAGCAGCTTCCTGAGTGAGAGAAGACAGGCATGGGAAATAATAACTCTGCTCCAATGTCAGGGCTGAGGAGATTTCTATTTCCAATTTAAATGTAATTTTAAGAGCTCTTCGGAGCAGCAAGGGTTCACTTCAAGAACCTGGAGGCTTAGTACACAAATTGTGTAGTCCACAGAGAGGTTCCCATCAATTTCAGGGTGATGTGCCTTATGAATGTGTGCTCTTATGCCGCAATCAGGAATGAGAGAGCACTTTAAAAATGCTGGTGCTGTGCAATATTTATGGGTTTTTCTTCCTGCATCATTCAGTTCTTGCACTCTTCAGGCAATTCCAAGAACTGCTCATCTGTAGATAGTGATGCTTGGCTTTCTTCAGAGATACCAAAAGAGAGACTAGTAGTGAGATCTTAGGAACATGGTAAGAAGGCATAATCTGTATAGCTGGGGTTTGACAGTCTTAGGTTGATTCAAAATAAATAAAGAAAAACTTAATGGTTGAACATTAAAATAACAGACTACCCAGAAATGCAACACACTGTGATTTGACATACTGTAATTCCTGTAGCCTTCAAAAGGTAAATATGTGCCCACCATACTTCCCCACATGTTTAGAAATCCTCACTGGTGTTTTTCCACAGTGATTAATTATGTTGAATTATCAGATGGACTAAAAAGGAAACTTTTTTGGGTTTTTTTCTGGAAGGACAACTCATTGGCCAAAAAGAAGGAGAAAATTAAACACTGTGCAGGCTTTTCAACTTTGAATATCAACGAAGTTCTTCTAAATAAATTCAGCAGTAGAAAAGAAAGACAGACAGTTCTGAGAAAATGCTCATTGTAACATGTGTTTGAAAGGCATCCAATCTGGAAAGCGAAGCACTCTCCAGACCAAGACGGGTCAAATTTACAACTCAAGTCATGTCCTAGTTTTTCACATATACAGCAGCATTCACTTGATTTCCATAAAATATCAGGTAGCTGAAGCAACATTCACAGCACATTCTTCTGAACTGCTTAAAGCAGGATTTCTGAAATCTTGTAGATATGAACTCTAAAAGTAGATACAGTGTTCCTCCACTCTATCAATGCTCTGGGCTGCAACCAGCAAATATTAAGAAAACATGTACAAATAGGAAATGCCATCTTTGCTTTCACTCTTGCCATTAGAGCAGCGAAATCCAGATATGTGGAAGCAAAGTGTGAGACTGTGTTTCTCTCCAGCTGTGTGAAAACCCTGGTTTGCTCAAAGAGCCACCCAAGGGGATAACTTACTTTTTCCTTCAAACATTTTTCTGTGTTTTTAATATTACAGGGGATGTGCTGCAGGACTTATTTAGGGAGTGATAGTGGATGACAGATTAAATATGAGTTCACAGTGAGAGACTGTAGCACAAAGAGGCAAATACCATACTGGGATGTGGAGCAGAATTACTTGGAAGACTACAGAGGTAATAATTCCTCCATACACAGCCCTGGGAAGGCCCCTCTTGGAACACTATGATCAGTTTTGGGCAACTCAATATAAAAAGGAAGTCAATAAAATAGAGTGACTACAATGAACAGTGATAAAGATAAGAGGGTTGGAAGGTATGATGCATGAGCAAGGGAACCCAACACACTAAAACCAGCTGAAAGTTAGAGGAAAGGAAAGGGCAAGGGGAGTAGGAACATGACAGTGCCAAAGTATACATAGGTGGCTCAAAAACTTTGATTGTGTCGGCAGACGTATTTCAGAGATAGCAAGCAAAAAATGCCATTTTTTGTGGAGAATTTTAAAATAAGTTTTAACAATTTATTTAATATATATTAATTTAATATATAGATATATTATGGATAGATAATATATAGATATATATACTATAGATATTATATAGATATATTTTGGTTATGAGAGGGAACAAAGTAATTTATTGAGGGGGAGAAAAAAAGCACATTTTGGGAAGAAAATAAGATTTTCTCTCATAGGAAAAACAAAAACAAAAACAAAAACAAAAAGGAGTGCACACCTCCAATGTACACTCATACACATTCTCACACACTCACGTATTTTTTGTCCCCAAGGGGAAAAAACCCTTCATGGAGTGTTACCAGCCAGCTCTAATCAAAGGCTGACATTCAAACTTCACTCTATTCTTAAAGATTAGATTTTCCTGGGTAACTTTATCGCAATCTCAGGAGCCCACTGCTCATATAACCACACTTCTCTCAGCAGCCTGGTGTCCTTCGCCACGAAAGGGCAGCACTGTGCTTGAGAAGGCTTCCTTTTGGATGGGCTGGATGATCTCCATCTGGGCTGGTGGTCAGGGAAGAGCAGCTGGCATTGCTCTGAAATAAGGAGAGCTCTTAGATTTCAACTTGCTGAAGCCCAGACCTGCTTGGCTATCTTCAAACAGTCAGACTAATGCAATTAATAACAAGGTGGCTGAGCCTGGCTGGGGGTGGACATAGCAACCAGAGCTGAAGTACAGGAAAACTGTCAAAGTCAGCACTGTATAATTCAGACAAAGCTGGTTTGGAGCTGGGGAGTACAGAAAAATAGTCTTTTGCACTGTTCATTCCCACTCACAGCTTTGCAGTAGCTCAGCAGCACACCTGCAATTAATACATGAAGCTGTCTTCTGGAGACAGTCTGTTTTATGATGTTGTTTGCATAACCCTTCCACCAGCTTGCCTGTCACCTGGCAGTTTGTGACTTTCCTTCAACATCCTAAAAAACTTTTCTGGGAAAAAAAAAAGACACTAGAACCAAATTACTTGTTTAACCAATTTCTTCCTTTCTCTCTCTCTCCATTACTTTTTCCAGGACAACTAGCAGAGCTGGAACTTCCCACTTTGACTCAACAATATCTTTCTTCTTCCAACTATTCTTTAGACTTGCAGTGTGATCTGCTTATAAATCTTCCACAAAAGAAGATTTTGCTTTTCAAACCTTCGACTCCAAACATCATTCGACTTTGGAATTTATTAGATTGCATTTATTTTCACTATATATTCCTATAAGTTATCCCGGCCATTTCTCCAGTCCTTCTTCAGTCTTTGTTGCTTACGAAAGCATTTTTTTGTAGTAGTAGTAGTTGTTAAACAGATCCTTGTCTGTTTAACAATTAATCTTCTCACTTTCTTCCCTGCTTTCTTACCTGACCCTTGGAGAAGAAGTTGGGTTCAAATCTTGTTTC
>VWZU01017672.1:276-43810 GCA_013397095.1 Sterrhoptilus dennistouni | reverse complement strand
AAAAAAAAAAAAAAAAAGGACCCTCTTCTCTGTAGCTCAGCCTCCAGGATTATGTGAGATGGGAGGCTGCAAGAAGTGAAAGTTCTGATTTGCTCTAAAGATGATCAACAAGAAAATCTTTTATCATAAAAAAGAAAGGAAAATTTGCTTTTTGACAAAAAAAAAAAAATGTTTGTGGGTCCCTGTGCAGCAAAGCATTTTAAGAGCAATCCCTATTCAGAAAAGCTCTTAAACATGTTCTTATGTGTCTCCATGCTCAGCAAAGTGCCTAAGAACTTACTTAGCTGAAAAAGAAACCTAAAGAGGAACCATTTCTATTTACACTAACTAAGCAGCTCATTTTACCAGGCCCATTACATGATTCCTGACTTTATTAGGTCTGGAATGTATATTTCACCCATGGTGAGAAACATGCTCATTCATTTCTTATGATATCATAGTCTTCTCCATGGTAATCTGGTGCTATGTGAGGAAAAACAATAGAAGAGAAAACTTTTCATGCCGAGATGAAGACGGATAAGGAATTATGTTCAGCCGGGTGGGAGAATATATAAGAGGAACAAAACCACAGAGCCCCTGATTCTGAGGATCTGATTTATTTAGTATCTGGCATTGGCCATAAAGTGTGGGCAATGAAAAGAGGAGCTGACCTCAATGCCTCCTTAGCAGCAATCAGAAATTCATTTCAGTGTGTGAGCATTTAATTAGCTTCACTGAGTTTACAAGACCTTCAGTCATTTTAAGATACTTGAGACAACTATGCCACACATAAGATTACCCTGAATCTGGAATGCCAGCCACTTAGGAAGAATGTCTGGAGAGTTTTAATTGAAGGGGACTCCTTTGTTTTTATATCCATTTGATGTGCCATTACCATTTCCTCCACCACTAATTTACACTGAGGGACTCAACTACTCCAAACAATTGTTTTAACCAGTAAATCACAGAAAACCTTCAAGAAAGTTTAAGGTTGTTCTGCGTCTATGAAAAGTCAAATGGCACCATTAAATTTTTAGAGCTAATCTAATTGTTACACAGTGCAGCCACTGCACTGCTTCAGGCATCTGGGGAGAGTCATCACCTTCCCCTTTTTTAAGAAGATGTGAAATATAACTGCTGCACGCATTTATTGCATGCATACAATAAATATATATGGAGTGGGATTAACTAACAGGAGGCAATTACTAATTTTATTATGGCTTCATGAGGTCTGTATATCAAGCTCCTCTCCCTGGCAAGGATGAGGAATTGCTAAATACAGCTAATTTCTGGGCTGATCTTATTTATATACTGGATGCTAATCCCCTTCACATATCTCATGTGCTTCTTTCTTCTCAGAGATACTGTCCCTCAGTGACCTCCTCCCAGCATTTCATTAAATGCCTTCAGCCTCAGTAAATTACAGCACTTTAAAAACATTAAGTTTAGCATATAAAAAGAGAGACAGAGAGTTTCTGTATGCTGCCATGGGATAAGGTGCAGTGAAAATCCCATACAAGCTGAACTGTACTTCCTAATCAAATGGGTGTAACAGATGGCTGCTAGAGCAAGCCATCACAATGGAAATATCTGCAGTTCTCATGGTAACGGAATCTGCCAGGTCTGAGGGATTTGCTGTTTTCCAGGACATCTGAGCTGCAATCTCTTTCGAGCTGTCTAGCAGTCTCAGTCTCGCTCTCTCTCACTCTCTCAGCATGATGGAGATAGAGTTGAAAGGTGGAGCCTGATTTTGCATTCCAGCTGTGATTAAAGACACGCACACACAAACACACACGCGCGCAGGCACACACAAAATCAATAGCACTGCATATTCATTATGCTATCTAGAACCTCATTAACCACTCAGACAGAACAGCAAGGAAATTTTAATATTCCTCCTTCTTTAGGTAGGAAAGAAAAAAGAAGTGTAATGGGGGAGAGGGGAGGAGAGAGGAAGATAGCATGTATGTGGGGAATTAAGATTCATGAGACATACCTTTTAATAAAGATATGGAGCAATGTTATAACTAGCAGTTGTTTCCATTTCATGGCAGTATGTCAAGATGACTTAACATAGCAGAGTGAAACATCTGGCCTCAAAAAAAAAAAAAAAAATTATGTTGGATTTCCAAAACATAATATTGAATCTATGGAAGAAGGAGAAGGAATAGAAAAAAAATAGAGTAACTGTGTACCATAATACTGGGTAAAAGCATGTGACAGACCTCCTGGTACTGTGTAATTAGAAAGGTGATCCTTCTCCTAAGGTGTAGGATAGCATAAAGACAATGAGCTTTAATTATGAATCTAAAGAATTGGGTTTAAACCCACAGGGCTCTCTTAAAAGGTTCTTATATTTCTGCATGCAATTCAGAATCATCAGCAGGAAGAAAATAATCATTCATGAGTCTTTTATTAAAGTCTTTTCCTTCAAATCCCTATCAATTTAAAGAAATAAGAAGACGCGTACTGCCTTCTTTGCTAGACTACCTGCTAGAAAGCACACAGAGGGTTGATTCACAACTGCCTATTCTCTTGGGTATTTGAGCCTGAAGATCAGACAACATGTAAGAATTCAGCCGTGGCTCAAAATAGAAACAAAGAGGACCATTCTTAAAGCAATGTGAAATGAAAAACTACAGGCTGTAGGCTGTAGACCTTAGCATGCTGATCTACCACATTGTCCTTGAGGGCACTAAAGTTAAATACATGTGACAGCCAAAGAGACAGGAAAAATGCTTTCCAGAATAAAATTACCTGATCTCCTTTTTTTTTTTTTAAGATGTAGAATAAGCCAGGAAAAGCAAGCTCCTCAAGTACCCACTCAAGAACTGGGTATTCTGAGGTGGTGTTGTCAACCTATTTGTGCACCACTGAAGAATATTTTTATGTGAACTTTCCTTGCAGCCTGAAATGCTTTCACCACAACTGCACTCCTCTGTGGTAATGACTTCTGTATAAGGAATTTAATTCTTATGTTGGCTTGGTTAGTTTCAAGTAGGCATCTAGAATTCTCTTGCTACAGCATTGCATTACACCTCCAGGGCCCTCCAAACCTGTCAGCTAGTTAGAAATGACTGCTGGTGACAAGAAAAATGGCTGCAACAACAGCAGAAAAATAGTGATAACTGCTCGCAGTCTGCACCAAAGCACCTGGCAATATGAAGGGTACAGAAGTCATCTCTGCTCACAGCAAGCAATGCTGGAGCCACCAGCAGTTCCTTGCAATTGCAACAGCACTTCTCATGCTGCAAGGTGCAGGGCTGCTCAGTGTGAAACAGCAGTGCTCAAATCCACATCTGTTTTCTGCCACCTTTGTGCAAACTAAATAGCACAATTACTCCTTCACCTGAGTGGGAGAGGCAGCCACCCCTGAGTGAACTTGGGGTTGTTTTCAGAAGAATGTCACATTCAACTGAGTGAGTAGAAGATTTCAGTTTCTTTCTTAAAGTACAGCAGCCATTCACAATGGGAATAAATGGTGCATAGTTTTACCTTTTATCAGAGAGCAGTTCTGGATGGGATGAGGGGGTAATAAAAGAACAAGGAGAGGTAGTTCTGTTCATCGACCTATTGTGTCTCCCCATAAAGTCAACAGAGACCACCAATGCCATGGGCACACACCATTTTTAATGTTGCATTCACCACTGTGTGGATGTGCATTCAGCAAAACCCTCAATGTAGTTGGTTAAAAATTACTTTTACTCCACTTGGAATATATCCACCGTTAACACTGTGATTCTTGCAGCAACCATCCCAGCCTAAGCAATGACACAAGAATCCAAGGGAATCTTTTACACTAACTTTTTACACTAATCTTTGACACATTCTAACTTGATAAAACAGCCTTTCAAGTACCTGACTGTTGAACATTGCACTGCACTGCTGTTACAGTACTGCTAATATTTATTAAGAGATCAGAGTGTCCCTCACTGAACAGTTTGTGGAAATTTCTGACTCAGACTCGATCCACCTGCTGTGCAGTGTGATCAGTGGTGTTCCAAGCCTCGGAGCCTCACACACGGAATTCACCCATCCCTGGGGTCTATTTGTTCATCCTCAAACAGCAGACATTAGCACACACCAAACACAAAGCTGCCTGGAAAAAGCTCTCTTCTGTAGACACCATTTCCTTCCATTCAGCTGCTAAGTCACTTTTGCCCTGTCTGCTGACTGTCCCCAGATGGTGCACTCATAAGGCTGACCCTGCTCACCTTCCTTGCTTATTCCTAGGCATTATTCCTCCACCAGGCCACCAGGTCTACTCTTTACTCAAACAGGGCATTTCTAGGAGATCAGGACAACAAGAAAGCCTCCTTGACTGCCTAAAATCTTTCTTTATCCTACTCAGAGCTCGAACATCTGACCTTCAATATTAGCAAGCTGCCCCAGAGACCCCACGTATCTCATAGGCCTTAACAGGGTCTCTTTTATTCAGTATCACTCACACCTTCCTAAAATGCTGTCCAGCTTGACCCCCAACACAGGCTTCCAGTTGGGAAAACTCTGCCATGGACCTCTGAGGCAGGAGACCTGGTGGCTCCAACCGACCTCATGGTTTCCAATAAGCTTAAGTAGTTCCCAGCCACACTTTGCAGCAATCCTTGCTGATCCCCAAGGTAGATCAGAGGACTGCATTTCAGTTTTAGGGTGTGTTTATGACACACTCTTAACAGCAGAAGCTCAGTGAAATCCTGAGTTTCATTCAGTCCCAGATGGCTCTTGGTCCCCAGCTGACTCCAGCCTAGACAGAAAAATCATCAGCACTTAAAATTAGTGGGGTAGTGCAAGCTGGAATCATAAAACTCTGAAATAGACCCTCTTGCTATTTCAGTTCTAATTGCGCTCTTTGCTGCCTGGTTAGCAGACACTTTTCAATCAATTGCTGTGTTTGTGCTGACAACACCAGATCACAAGAGTTGCTCTTGTCATTTCAGTGACCTCCATCTTCAATTGTTCTTGCTTCCTGGCCAGGAGCTGCGGGGCCTTGTTTCCAACATCCACAGACACAGACCAGGGCAGGAATCTTCCCATGCCCACCAGCCCAGGATTCCCACCTGCTACAGAGAGAGTACATTGCCACTCACATCAGCTGAAGATCTGACCTACGATATTTACATGGGAATGCAACCCTGTGATTTGACATTTTAACAACAGCGAAAAAATACCTAAACATCCCCCTTTTGCTCAAAGTTGATCCTTCCTGGCGATTTCATACAGAGATCTCAGAACTCAAATTCCTCAGCCCTGTGAGCCTTTCCCATCCCCTGCAGGGGCTCCACAGACTTCACATACCAGAGTGAATCTGCTCCAGTCAATCAGCTCCTGCAGTTCCCTGCATACTGCCAGCACCTGCTAACAGAGGGGACAACAGAGGGGAGAGCCCAAACCCCACCCCTTCACACATAGTATTGCCTTATTCTTCAAAAATACTGCTCAGTGCAGGCTGCTCCATTACAGGATGCTCCTATAAATACACCACACTTTCAGATAGAGGAAGCGAGCATGCTCTAGTAAATATTTTAGCAATGAAGTGGCATGGAGTCCTTAATGCTTGTCATTTTTCAGCATAAGGAGCACTCCATCAGAAGGTGCTCTACACTCTAGGGAGAAAATGTGCATTCTCACAATAACAGGACAGACAGTGGCCAGCACCTTATCAGTATTAATTTTCCTTGAAAACATGTGTAGTTCTTCCTCCACTCCACCACCTAAATGTCTGGAAGCACTTGATTTAAGACGAAAGTTCATAATGTCAAGTTACAGACACCATGAGAGGGAAGCCTTGAAAAGCAGAATTGGCAAATAAACAAATTATATATAAAAAAAATCTTGGCTATCTCCTAGATCATTTTTTTAAAAGATCTTTCCTCAGTGTGTTCAGCTCCGTGGTGGTGCAGGAGGGCTTGTGAGGATTGAGGTGGGGAAAGCAGCAGAGCATGGTGTTCTGGGAAGCAGTGTGCAAGAAAAGAGTAAAAGAACGAGGGTGTGCAAGCCCCAGAGATGGCTCTGCTGACACTAACTGAGCTGTTTTATGGGGATAACACTGATTGCTGAGCACAGTAATGCTGTCAAGACTAACTAGGGCTGCCTATAACAGGGACAAAGAGAAGGATCGTATGTTACAGCATGCCTGAAGTCCAGATAGAAGAGCTCCATGGCAACATTCAGGGATCTGTTATTCTTCCATTTATTCTCATGTGCAGCTCCTGGCATTGATGTGATCTCTATACCATGAGGCAGGGAGGATCTCAGCTGCTCTTTCTCACCAAGCTGTCAAGCTGCAGCTCTTTCCTCAGCCTTATCCATCCTCATGAGTTGAGATGGTAACATGGCTTAGCAAAACTGCACTGGGATGCCTTATGAGATGAAAGGAAGTCCAGAGGACGGTTTCTGCAGGACCTTGAAAGATTTATTTTCTGTGGCAAGTGACCAATAACCCCAAGCCTGCAATGTGTGAATGCTTGCTGATAGATTTAACTCCATCCTTGTGATGATTTTGAGAAATCAGATATTTCACAGTCTCATGCACACACCGTCATACAAAAGAAAATGTCCTGGTCCCATCTCACACATCTTCTCTTACACCCGTTTGAAGACTGTTTGCAATGACTGGAACAAAGATCATACCATATTTCCTCTTGATAATGGAAGAGAAGAACAAAAATCAGGACTGTGGCAAGTGCAATATTGCATTCTTTCCCTTGCATACTCAGCACACTTGTAATCAAGCTTCCTCACTTGAAGACACCCTTCCTGCAAGTATGGAAATGGGCAGCGCCTGTTTCTCAGATTTGTGAAATGTTCTCTTATCAAAATTGTTTTAAAAGAGACAGGACAGACTGTCACCTGCCCTCAGGATGGGAGATGTGTTCTGCTGCTTTCCTGCAGAGGTGACCTTGGACCTCTCTTTCACTTCCAAAGCTTTATCTGTCTTGATCATTGAGATGCTAAGTTTGTAGGAGGAACAGAGAAGCAATTTTTACTCTATGTAAAGAATACAGCACAATGGCACCATCTCAAGTGAGGTAATGTGTCCATATAAACACTTCATTTTTTTTATGTAGAGCCTAAAACATCTGCAGAAACATCAAAAGAGGAATGAGCATGCTGCATAAGAACACAATGCAGCTGACAACGAGCTGATCTAAGATTGCTTGGAAGTTCTCTTGCAAGCTCTCCCTCCCACCTCTCATCTTCAATGTCACTTGGTCAAACCCTAAAAGAAGGCGGCACAATACAAAAAAAATATATGTGGTTCAAAGGGAGCATGCAAGGCACAGGCCCTGGAGACAGCACCCAGAGGAGAAGCAGAAAAAGGGCCATTTCTAGCAGAAAGTGTGAAAAACTCATGGGATTATCAGAACTGCACTTTTGCCTTTCAAATCTAAGGAACAATCAACAGCATGAGGGCACACTGAAAGACATAGCCTTATTTTTTTTTCTTTGTATATCCTGTGCAATAAATAAACCTTCCTATTTCAACATTTGGCAAGGTGACAGGCTCTAAAATGGAGCAGGAAAGACAATTGATATTTACAGCAGAAGAAGATGTAGTTAAAAACAGGCAAACACTCCTCCATTAAGAAGAGGTTCCTATTGAAAAAAGATTATTACCCAGATCTCTAAGTTGACACCTGAAATCAAATCACCCTTAATGGATAATGTGAACATTATTAGTGTGAGGGGGAAAGCCACTGCAGATCTTGGGCTCTGGATTATGGAAGAAACAAGATTTGCTTCTGACCTCACTTTTTGTCAGTTTAAAACAACAAAGAGATCATGGTTTACTCTTAGTAAGTTGAACTTTCCATAACAGCACGGTTTTTTTCCATGTACCTAAATATTCTTCTGCTTGAACTGGAAGAGGATGGTGGATTGTTTAGAAAGAAGCTTCCTCCAGGTCTTGGTTCCTGTTGTGCTTAGCTATTTTCCAGAGGTCTTGTCCCTGCACAGGGACAAGAAAAGGAAAACATTTTTCACCTGAACAAGAGGGTCTGGAGGAACAAAACTGTCTGGAATAAAAGCTGAGAATCTACACTGCAGAGCAGTTTGCTTGCATTTCTAGTCCAACTGATCAGGCATGCTGAAGTATTTACATTTCCCATCTGAATAGCAGTCCACATTGTTGTAGCTCACAGGAAGGTTTTCGGCTTCTGCCAGTCTAAATAGAATTATTCAAAACTGAATCATTTCCTGCAATTTTATTTCATAGCTGAATGCACACCATAGCAAGATAAGTCCACAAACACATGGAGCTACCTGCAGAAAAGCATCCAACCCTCTGGGCTGCTTCAAGTGGAAGCCCTAAATTACTAAATTAGGTTCTGTTATTATTATGGCACAGAAATACTCCTGCAGGAGTCAGTCAGTGGCCAGTAGCAGCTGGAGACAGAGCAGTAATCACGTGGCAACTGGATTTTCCACCGATTGCCAGAGAAGAAAGGGATGTTTCCTGAGCTCCATCTCTCAACTCTTTTAACTGAGGATCAATATCACAGAGACAGAGGGAGAGAGACAAACAACCAGCAAACGGAAAAGCAACTGCAGCCTGCCACATTCGCGGGAAAGGAGATAAAAGCCTGCCGCACTCTGAAATCTAATATGCCCAGTCACCTGGAATGAGTGTCTACTGAAAAGGGCAAGCCTGTTCAACATCCTCAGCCAAACCCACCCCTTCCAGAACTGAAGCACGAGGATCTGGAAAGCTTTAGCCTTATTAGGCTCATTAAAAGCTAACTAGCACTTAGAGCTCACATTGAGATGAGGTGTCAGCAGAAGCAAGACCCTGTAAAATACGTGTGTAACCCATGTGCTGCAGAACAGTCTCCATCCTCCAGCTGACACATGCTGTCTTTTTAGGAGCAGATCAGGGATGGTGTTATCTTACTCCTTGCAGGAGCCACAAAGCAGTTTTTGGGGTGGTGAAGATTCTTCTGAGAAAGAAACCACTGGAAAACATCTCAGCAGCAACGAGCTCTGCCAGAAGACTGGAGTTTCAGACCAATGTAATGTGCCTTTAAAAAGTACCATGTCTACACTACTGTATTGCTTACTTTCTGAAGCTAAGCCAGAGGGATGTACATAGTAAGATCTTTGTCTCATTTCAGGGAGGATACAGGATAAAGATTCTGTGCCAGTAATCTTCCCTGGATTAATGGTTTCTCTTTTATCTGCTGTATTTCTGCTCAGATGTCTTTGCTCTGAATGAGTCAGTGGAATGCAAATGATGGGTACAGTCGGTCTGAAAATATTTAAATCTAGCTTTCCACTGCACTGCAGGTTTGTGGAAAAAAAACACCTCATATATAAATATACATGCAGGATAAAGGGCAGATGAAAATTACAGATATATCAATAATGAAAAAAAGCCCCCAGTGGTGGGTCAAATTGACAAGAGATTAATTTTTCTGTTTCTGCTTTTTTTCTTTTTATTTTTCTTTTTTTTTCCTCAAAAATACCAGTATTTAGCTGCTTGCAATGAATGGGTGTGTAAAATCTGCAACACTCCCTTCCTAAGCCTCAGACACTAGACGAAAATGTATCTGTGGGAATAGGAACCTGATTTTATTCAGCCTGCTAAATGCCCAATCTTTATTATCCCAAAAAGTATCTTCCTAAAGATAGCACTCTTAATACTGACAAAGGATAAACCAGACAGCACAGACATGATTTCTCTGGATTTTCTCCCTTTCCTTCTTCTATGAGAGATTTCAGATTTTTCCACTGTGCTGGTTCCTTCCCTCTTCTGCCTAGGGCATGAGTTTTCCCTCTAGCAAGATATTGCATCCCATAAGCAGCCAGGTTAAGGGGGTTTTAGAGCTGCAGCTCTGTTTGGGAAGCCAGGAGAGAAATCATGAGGCTTTGTCACAAGTTTCAGCAGGAATTCTCCTCAAATGGTGGCTGCCCATAGAGTTTTTACAGCTCAAAGGCAGCCCAGAGGGTCTCCGAAAGTACGACAGGAAAGAGGAATTGGAAGGGCATGACTGGACAATTTCCTGGGCTTTCCCAAATTCTGTCGGTCTGGGCTCCAACACAAAATATTCATTCCATAAGGGACCAGTCCTGGGGTGAGCAGCAGCTTTCTGATCAAGGGTGCTGCAAAGAGCAAACTCTGCAGCAAGAAAGAAAACACCAACATTAACCTGGCGACTGCTACTGTGCTTATCAATAAATCAAACAGCACCATAAGTTGTGCAATCAGAATCATTTGCAAGAGAGTATTCAACCCTCCAGCCCATCATAAAAGAAAAGAAATTCTCCTTCTGAAAAGCTGCCTATAAATCCAGCTGCAACAAAACAAACAAAGACTCATATTGTCTACCCAATCCATGTGGGACTTGAGAATTAGCTAGCAGGAGGATTCTGCCTTTAACAAAAAACAAGATATTTTTATTTTGATGGCTTTTAAATAAACCACCCTTTTTTCTACATTTTCCTTAAAATAATTATAAATCATTTTATACTGAATTTATATTAAGTGTTTTAATTTTAAAATCTAATTTAATAAAATCTCTTAATTTAGCCCAGGATTGATTTTCAAGATGGGAAATTAACTAGCATGTCTGCTGGCTTTCGTTGATAGAATACAGATAGTTTCAATTTGAATGGACAACAGTTTCCAAAACACTTCTTTTTAATGTGGTAATCTACTGACAAAAATTAACATTTCAGATTAAATATCAAGTTCCATAAAATAAGCCATTAATTTCTGGGATTTTAACAGTCCTCCTGAGTAAGAGGAGACTTTCAGAGCTGGGTAGTCTGTTTTCAGGTCTTTTGGTGCACAGTTAAACCCAGCAAGAGCTGCAGCACCATGGGGTCAAAATCTGGGTGTGAGGAGCAGGTCTGGCACAGTGCAGTTCTCACATGAATGCTCAGAAAACTCTTCCAAAGAAATGTGAAACTTTCCTCTGCTCTGTTGTGTTGTGACTGATGGTTACCTAGTGATGCCCAAAACTTCTTCCAGGCCTACATGAATGACGATGACTCAGGTACTTCTGGTGATTTCCAAAACTTCCACAAACATTCATGTCAGTCTCAGGACCAGGACAGCTTAGGCAAAAAGACAAAGAGAGATCAAAACCTGCCCTTGCTACAGGAATCTGACATAGAGTGGAACACCAGTAGCTGCTCTGAAGAATGAATTATTGAAAGAAAGGAGTCTCTGTGACCACTTTTACACTGAGGACAAGCTAGTGATGACCTTCTCCCACAGGGTCACTGTGCAAGACTGATGCCATCAGCTTTGCTGAGAGAACTGACAATAAGCAGAGAGGCTCAAGATCTACTGGTAATTAAATCAGGTTGGTGAGTTGGACCCTGCTACCACGAAACATCCAAATGGCTTCAACAGCAATCCCCACAAATTCACTGCTCTCACAATAGTCAGCTGGACAAGACTCTGCCATGTGGACAGGGCGCTCACAGCCCCGTGTCAGATTCGCACCTCAGATAAATTTTGTCTGCCTTTTACAGTTTCCTGAAAACAAAGCATGATTCACTTCAGCCCAAAAGACTCCTGACACCCATGTGCACCTGCTTCACCTACAGGTAAGAAAATGAGATGTTTTTTGATAAACCTGCCACCAAATTCCTGTGCCAGACTGCTGCTTCCCCTCACCGGTGGTCAGGCTTCCACTGTCAGCAGCTGAATGTGATCTCCATCTTGAGATTTACAGAGTATTTACAGCATTGCAGAAACACACAGCAGAAATGCAATGATTATTCTTATCTCATTGGAAAGACTGCACACATTTTGCTGCCTGAGATCATCATCTCTGGGGGCCCATTTAAAACGAAACCACTGCGTTCTGAAAACACGTTTTGGGCATGAGATCTGAGTGTTTTCCTGCCTTGGCCATAATAAAATGCAAAAAACTGAATCAAAGTGTGCTCCTAAAAACTATATACTTCTCTTGCATGCTTCCCTCTCTTCTTTACACAAATACAAGCTCTGGAAGGGGAAGGACTTCAAATTCATTCTGCATGAAACAGTATTTAGAAGCATGGCAAATAACACAGCTACTCTACAAATATGTCCAAAAAAAAATAAAATTAGTCTTTCATGGCTAGGAGGGCACATTTTTTAGTCTTTAACTTAATAATTTCTTTACAGGAGAAAGCAGCCTATATGCCATTAAGTAGTTCCTAGATTCCTAGGTCAAACAAAGTGAGAAAATGAATAGGCCCATTCATGCTTCAGACAGGATAATTCTGGCAAAGCTGGTGCTGACAGTATTAAAGAGCAGTGATGGAGGAGTCTGGCCTTGTCATTCTAATTGTGACCATGAGTAACAAAATATATGTTCCCTTTGCCAGTGGACCAATCTTTCAGGTTTGTAGAATCCAAACCATGCTTATTGTTATTTGGCATTCAAGCGGCAGAAAATTCATGCCTGCTTTGTCTGAGCCTGCCGTAGCTCTGGCATAGCAAAACATGGGGAAGGGCTGGTCATTTTGAGGCTCTACAGGGAGAAGAAGAGTGTTACCAGAGTGTGAAACCAATCCTGTGGTCTGACCCATGCATTGCCTCTGGCACTGAGCTCCAAATACTGTGGCTCTCCACCTGTGTTAGTTAGGGAGCACAGCCTGCCTGGGTGAGTGAGGTCGCTTTGGAAATGGTCATTTGGAGTGTTCCCATCTCGTCCTTGTTCCACAGAGGGAACTTCTTGATCTGGGAGGAATGTCCAGGTAATGATGCAAGAGAAATAGCACAGAGCAAAAAGACTAAAACAGCTATGATAAAGAACCAGGAGAGCTGTCATAGACTAACCCCATTCTCAGTTACAGCAATATCTCTCTTACTCATCCCTTGCTTCAAATCATGCTAAGTATCAAAGAAGCATTTTTCTCACCCAAACAGAATACCATTTTCCTTAGAAAGGCTCTAAATCCAATGAATTAAACATCATCTTTTGCAACAACAAAGGGAAATTAGTATCCCCTCTTACTTTCTTCTTTAGCAGGGCAAGGTAGGGATTTCACCCCAGACAGATAATTCAAATAGCTCCCATAGGCATTTCCTACACTACTCCTTCAGAGGGACCATATTAAAAATAAACTAATGCTGTAGGCAGCTTCGGAAAATTACTTCAATGGTATTTATTGCTTTGATAGGGTCAGTGCACAGTATGTGCATGTTGCCTTTTAAACATATGTTTCAGGCAAAGAATCAAAGCTAATTTCAGTGTGTGAAAAGCAAGCAGATTTCATTACTGATTGTGACTTTAATGTCAAAATGATAAGGATGCTGGATGTAGGTTCTCAAAACTGAATGTCCAAATGGGAATTTATGATGTAGAACTTCGGCTTTATCATCCATGGGCTTCAATATAGAATGAAGAAAGAAATTCTCTGCTGCCAGGAATCTCACAGTTAACCCATGAGCCAAATGACTATTTTCCCACTCTCTAATTCTCCCTGCAGCTATTTCCTATCTGTAACATGTTAAAGCAAGAATGGCCATTGGCACTAACCACTTCTGGCCTCCAAGCAGAGGATCTGAAAGAGATCTGATATTTTTTTTACACCACCACAATGCAGCCTCACTTTGACTCTTTGCAGAAGTGTCAGCAGAATTCATAACAAAGCAAATACAATCTTATGCAGAGCACAATAAAAGACCTGCTAATAAATTTAGTTTGGTTTTTGTTTTTTGGGTTTTTTTTAAATGACAATTCCTCACACATTATTGCACCAGATCTAGTTCCCAGCTTCAGGCAACCATGTGTAATAACCCTCCCCAAATTCTCTCAGAAAGGAGGTGAAAACATAGAATTATTAAAAGGCTTCAGGTATAAGCAGCAACAAGTGAATGAAAGAGAAGTTTTCCCCATGTTTGCCACAAGGTCAGATTCAGGATTCACTAATGATAAAAGCCAGAAGGTTCAAACCCAGTATCTAACTCAGGATTAGATATCTAAGGTTTTTCCACAAGACATTTTGAACACCTATTTAGCTATGAAAACAAACATAGCTAACTCACCATTGAAAAAAAAAAACCCGCCTGGATATCCATTAAAGACCTTGAATGTTTACGTTAATGTATAAAAATGCACATACACATTCAATTAGTGAGTATCCATACATATGCGTATGTGTACACATAATTATGTTCACTCCAGAGAGCCTCATTTCCACAGTGGGAAAGCACCCACAACTTCACTTTGAGTCAAAGAAAAAGTGCAGGATTATGAAAAATAATCAAGCCATTTTTTAAATGCCCCTGTCTACAATTACAGATGTGCACTCACTGCTCTGTAAGGCTTTGTCCAGGTCTGTTTAACAGCACCACACTCCCTTAGGTTCAAATGACACCTTTGAAACAACCGAAGCAGTAAATCACACCCCTTTATTATCATCTCAACAAGAATGATAACAACCTGCTCTGCTTGGTGAAATACCCATGGGAATTTCACCCAATTACGTGGGGATAACGTATCTTTCATGACTTTAGCTGTCTACCATTTCCATTGTGTACTTGGTAGTCAGTCACAAAGGACACAATCCACTGAAGCAAAATGTATAGACAAGGGGTTAGCCATTTCAAGAGTGGAGAAAGGGAGGTAGAAATCGAAGGAAGAAAGAGAAGGATGACACAGAGCAACTGCTCAGCTTAGTAGCACAGCTGCTTAAACAAGTGAATAGCAATCAATGGGTTAGCATTCAATCCAAGTTTAGATCACATTGAAATCTATTAGAATACTGCATATAATGAATGACTCTTACTTATTTGGTATTCTATCTTGGAATTAATCAGCTCAGTTGTTATGCAGGGAGAAAAAAAATTAAAAGAAAAAAAAAAAAAAGTCAGAGAGTAGACAGGCCCAAACCCAAGAAAAACAACCACCTTGATTTCCCTGGTGGTTAACAGCCTGACAGTAACCAACAATACAGGCTGAGGTTGAACACTGTGAGAAGCAGTGAAAGGTAAAGGTTTCCTGGTTATTGGGGCAGCAGCCTGGTTTGTGTGTGCACAGCTTGCCCCATCCCCTCTATTCCAGGCTCTCACAGTGCTCGTAGGGTTGTACCATCTGCTGGAGCACAATTCAGAGGTAGCTTTAAAGTGATGATAGCTCTGGGAAATGATAATCACTGGGTCATAGAAAGCTGTACTGCAGTGTATAAATAAGATAACAGAAAGTGCTGAGCAGGGCATGTTTGCATTATGAAATGCATTTTCCTTTTTCCTGTATAAAACCTGTCTTGAAAGCATGGGGAATGCAGCAGGATTGAAAACCAGAGGGAAAGCAACACAGCCCCAGAAGCTACACAAAGGAGGAGGGGGATGGAGGAATGGTAAGCTGTAGTATTATTGACTGAGGAATGATAAAAGAGGAAGGAATTCAACAGTTACATCTATTTTGCTTGGTGCAATGGCATGAGATCAAAGGCTTACGTTCACATTAGCCCAGAATAATGCATACTCCATAAATGATGCAAAGCTAGGCCACATTCCCAAGATGTGACAATGCCTCAAGATGCCCCTTTGCTAAGTTCAGGTCAAGGCAACAGGCTCCTGCATATGAAATTCTTTTTCAAGGCACACAAACGTACCTAAACCACTGTGCATGGAGATCGACAACATTCAGGACAGGCAGGATGTCCTCCACTTCTACTTTTCCACAGATGGTGTTGCAAATTCAGTCAATTTTCATTCATTTGCAGGGTTTTTTCCAAATTGCTGCTGATATTTCAGAAGATCCAAACTGTCTACCCAAACACAGACAAACTCTGTCTGAGAAACTGTATTTTATTTTATTTGTAAAGCAAGTATCACAGCAGGAAGCATCAGAAGACAGTCAACTCAAATTCTAGAGATGTGGCTCAGTCCCACCTGTGCACTGGCAACCTTTGTGACCTTGATCAGCTCACCTGAGACAGCCCCTTTAATGGCTGCAGAGCAAGAACAATGTCAAATGGCTCCTGAAACCCCAGTTTATTTTTTTCTGAGACACATTTGTCAAAGCCATTTAAAGATTCAGATCGTTGCTGGTTGTACCTTGATTCCTGGGGATCCAGCCATTGTGGATACCTAAAACAAAGCACCACCAGGACACATCCACATAATAAATTCCTTCAAGAAATCTTAATCTCTGAGAGTCTGTACACCATTAGCTAAATGGAGATGAATAATTATTTTCCCTCACCTTTCACGGTTTGGTTGGTGCAGGGAAGCGTTGCCATACCAACAGCAATCCAGCCTGGCCGTAGGACAGGGCTGGAAGTGTGGAGGTGCAGACATCCCAGGCCGAGAAGAAAATCCTCCTTTCTGTCCCTCCCTCCTTTCTTCCCTCCCTGCCTCCCTCCCTCCTCTCCCTGGAAGAGAAGCAGTTTCTCTTTGTCAGAGAGCACAAAGGGGAAGAAAGAAAAGGAATTGTCCATCAAGCTCAGCAGAGCCTCGGGGGCTTTCAGCAGAGGATGCCACAGCCTATGAGGAGAGCGAGGCACACTGAAGACTGATTTTAAAAGGACAGCTCAACCCCAGCTACACTGAACTGCCTCCAGCAGTCCTCAGCTTGTGAAGAACATGTGGCACTGAAAGACTCACTGACATCTTCCTGTGTTTTGCTTTCCACAGATCAGCACTGCTTCCCACTCACAGGGAGAGCCGAGTCCCTCGCTGTTTGTAGGGTGCCCAGTGATGCTGCTCCAGCAGCCAGACCCTTTCAGGGGGCTCACAGCAGGCACCACTGATCTGGTGGGTCTTCTAGGTCCTCCTCATCTGCCAAAAACATCAGCAGGCCTGTAAATGTTACTTCAGGGAAGATGTAACAGATACATGAATTCCCTGCCAGAGGCTGTAAATCCTGCAGACCCAAACAGGGGTTCTAGCCAGTACTGGAGAGAAATAAATGGTGCATCCAGTGCCAAACCTGTGTCCAATTCCAGACACCCTTCTTGAGACACTGAAACCAAAAAGGGACTGTCAATAAGCGCAGAGAACAACTTGATTATGAGGGGAGAATGGAAAGTAAATGAGAGAGAGCCACAGAAATTACTCAAGGCAGACACTGCAAAGCTGTGTTTATATACACACATATATGTGTGTGTGTATACAATAATTAATGATGTAGAAAAAATAAAAGACACCTTTTTTCAAGTATAAGAGGTGAATGAGTGTAAACAAAAATTGAGCAATTCAAAACCACTACAGAGCTAGCAGACAACATAGCCTTAACATCTTCCAGACCACACAGTCGCACTGAGACTACGCTCAAAACTAGACCTAGAGATCTTGAATATCTAGAGGTACAATTATCTATTAAAAGTAAACAAGCCCCTGGGAAGGGCAAAACTCCTTGGACTGCAGGAGGATAGAGAGGAGAGAGATCTGCCAGGGAGAATGACAGATCATCTGTGAATGGAGGAATTTTCAAGTGCAGGCTGAAGTATATAAGTCAAGAGGTGTTCACATGCATTTACGATGAGAAAGACTAGGTCTTTATGAGATTAAGCCTGTATCGGCCTTTGAAGACAGAGGTGCTAAACTAAGGAAGCATGGAAGAGCAAAGTGAGGAGAAAAATGGAGTTGGGTGATATTGAGATTATTGCTGCAGTTTAAGGCTCTCCTTTACCCATGACAGTCCTTTTGGCCCTGCCTCACCAATCATCCCCACCAGGTCTTTGAGTGGAACTGTTCACCAGGCACTCTCCTCTCTATCCACACCATGACAAAGGGACCCCACAGCTCTCTCTCCTCATATGCTGGGCTGCCTTGGCTCTGCTCTTACAGCCTCAGACCTTACCCACATCTTGAGCTGTCCCAGCTCCCACTGCAGCTGGGCGTTTTCCTCTTCATGCTTTGGGACCAGAGCCATATTTCAAAACGAAGAGGATGTCCTGGTCACATCATCACAACTGACACAGCTCTCTACCCTCAGCTCTCAGCCCTTTCTCTTCAGCTCTCTATGACCTATATCTGCCTTTCACTCACCTGACAGACCTCCCATTTTCTCTGGCTATTGATCTACAAGAACAAGCTTCCCTTTCCTGGGCCTTGCATCCTTTGGCATTCTGATCTTTAGACCTCAATGATGACAAGGAGTGAAAGATTTTCACACAGTTAATGCAGTGTGAGTAAAGGGATCAGAGAAATAAGGTTATACACCTGAGTTTAATATCTTCATAAGTGACCTGGAAGATGGGCTGAAGGCACCCTGCAGGAAGACCTTGGAAAGGTCTGGAAGAGTGGGATGATAAGAAACTTATGAAGCTCAACAAGGACAAGTGTAAGGCCTTGCACCTGAGAACACATAATCCAGGAATAAAAAGGTAATAGGAATATAAACATGGCTGGGACCAGCTCTGTGGGAAAGGACCTGGGGGTCCTGGTGGACAGCAAGCTCCGTGAGAGTGAACAGTGAGCTCCTGCAGCACAGAAAACCAACAGGATGTGGGTTGCATCAACAAGCAGAGATAACAAAGTCATTATCCCACTGTAATCAGCCCTTGTCAGGCCACATCTGGAACACTATGTTCAGTTTTGGTACTCTTACATAAAAATACCCCAGTGGACCAGATGGAGAAGGTCCAAAGGAGAGTCACAGAGATTATCAAAGGGCTGGGAAGCTGCCAGCTGAGGAGGAGTAGAGACAACTGGGTTTATTCAGCCTTGAGAAAAGGAGGCCATGGGGAGACCTTATCACCATGTTCTAGTACTTAAAGAGTGGCTACAGAGAAGGTGGAGACTCCCTTTTTACAAGGAGTCACATGTAAAATGGGTAATGGAAACAATTTACTCCTGGGGAGATTCCAACTAGACATAAGAGGAAAATTGTTCATGATGAGAACAATTAGCCATTGGGATTGTCTCTCCAGGGAAATGGTGGGTTTCCCAACATTGCTCACTTTTATGACTCAGCTGGAGAGGGTGCAGTGCCATCTTGTCCAGAACCTGTTTTTGCCAAGGTTGAATCAGATGATTCTTGAAGTCCCTTTTCATCCTGGCATCCTATGATTAGATGATTCCAAATGCATTTTTGGAGTGAACATCTACTGTTGGCTCTTTATGGACTGAAGACACTCTCCTACCACATTCACACCCCTATTAAAGATTCCTGGATGAGTAAACACCTCCTTGGGAGCCTCAAGAGCTCTGAGATGAAGAACCAGTCCAGCCACTCCTTTGAGACATTTTATTAGAGTGGCTGTACTACTTTTAGAAAATAACCTGAGTAAGCACTGTGAAGTTTGGGTGTTTGGGAACATATCCACTCATTTCTAATAGTCTGTCATGAACACAGAAAAAAAAAAGCTGGATTTTAAAAAAAACTATGTTGCTGGCCAAGATGATTGCAGGGATGAACTAGATGAGCAGATGTAGACCAGGCAGAGACTCCTGCTTTTCTTGGTGGAGCTATGCTTAAGTGAAATCCCTTCACCAGAAATAATGAAATGGACATCTATGACAGCATCTGGAAGTTATTTCTGGATATAGTTCAAGGAGAGCAAATGCATTAAGGGTGGACAAGTGTTTTACGGGAAGAGGCAGCCACAGAGAGGTTGGGAGAGCATGGAGGCCTCAATTAGGGGAAGAGGAATATCAGAAGGAAGAAAGAAGAAAAGCAGCCAGCCCCACTGAAAAAATGGAGAAGGCACTGCAAGAAGGTCACAGTCTGTAATCATACCACCCTGCCAGATTTTATTTCTGTGCAGGAAATATGCTAGGAGCACAACTGCTACTCCCTGGACTTAAAAAAAATTGAATGATTTTAGTTAAAATAAGGGGGAGTAAGACATCATTATAATGAATGAAAATAAAATGTCTTGATCAAACAGTACTATATCAAGAGGGATTAATGGTTAAACAACAGCCATAGCTACATCAGTACAACTTTCCCCTCCTATTTTTCTCCCCCTTCACAATTGCAGGGTTAAGAAATAATAGCTATAAAGTTTGTTGAAGAATGGCATTAAGTGCTATTTTGTATTGACACAAAAAATAGAATAGATTAATACTTTGTCACTGTATTTTATTTACCTATTTGTATAAATATCAATAAAAGCTTTAAGCTTTAAGGATGTACACCAGATAATTTCTTCCTTGAAAGGTCCATTAGACACCTTGTGCTTTTATGCTACAGAACAAACACCAAAAGGAAAGTTACAGACTTAAACAATTTCTGATGTAAAAACTTATTTTTCCTTTGCCTTTTAAAGTTAAAAAAGTCTCCGGGGGGGCAAACAAATATAGCAATTATGCTGCCAAAGCCAAAAGCAAAGATCTTCAGTGAAGATGAGAATCAGTTCCTGAGCATTTTCCTCTCCTCACTGTCTCACAGGCATGCCAGAGGCACTAAGCATGGGGAAAGGCCAGACACCCATTTACAGTAATTTCAGCAATACTCCCAGTCCCATCCTCACCTCTCCAAGCATCTTAGAAATTATCTTTCTGCCCAATGCTGGGTGGTCTGGTGACCTTTACAATGCACCAGCTTGCTCTGGGCTCATGCATGCAGCCCCACCACTGCTAGCAGAGGCTTTGCATGGCTTTCCAGCACAGAGCACTAAATTGCAGCCTCCTTGCTCCATGGACAGGCTTGGTGGTTCAGCAGGACACAGTCCACACTGCCTGACACTGCTCCCTGCACAGCCACATCATACTCCTCCTGAAAGAGCTGCTCCTGTTCCTGATTCTCCCATGATGTGCCTCCTCCAGAGGCACTGTCATTGCCTCTGCACAGCCCTAGAGAGAGCGACCTGAACATGAAATTCCTAAAGAGGTGCAAATCAACACTTCCCACTTTTATTTTACCCCTTGGAGTGACACATCCCAGTGCTCAGCCTGCCTTCTCCACCAGGCATGGTGATGTCTTGGAAGGCATCCTTGGCCATTGTCTTTCTGGAACTTCGGCATACATATTCCACCCCACACAGAATGCTCTTTTTTATTTATCACAGCTTTTATTGATCTGTATTTGTCTGCACTATCTGCTTGAGTTATTTGCTGGCTCACCAACAGAAGGGTCAAATTCATGCTGGGTTCTCTTTATGGTACTGCTACAAAAAAAAAATAAAAATGGCTAGCATCAGTAAAAGAGATTGTTTCTTGTTACTGGCTTCTGTTAAATTGGAGCACACCCCAAGCTGAAGGTGTGGCTGGAGAGGCCACAGGTTTGACTCAAAAATTCTTTGGCCTTGGAGGCTGTTCTCACCCAAAACCAAACACTTTTTTGATGGGAAGCCACAGCAGGAGGTCTCCTCTGATGTTCCTACATGGAAACAAAGGAGTTTCACCTCCTGAAGAGGAAATACACAAAAATATACATATATAGAGACCTACAGATAAATCAATTCATATTTATACCTACATATAAGACTTCATCTACAGATATAGACCTTAGGCTGACATGGTTGGACAAAAAGGGATTTCCTAAAGGAGAGAGGCTGTTTGCTTTTGCAGGGTGAAGTATGCCATGACTTAATGTGTGAGCAGCCACCATTTTCATAACAGAAGATTCAAAGGAACACTCTCCTCCTGTGAATCACTGACTTCTGGGATGTCATCAAAGGTCCAACTCACCAGTGCAAAGTTCACTGCTGACTTCAACAAGATCTGAAACCACTCTAAGCATGTCTCTAAAAAAATAGCTTTTGGAAACCAGCACACACACCTGAGCCAAGTTCTGGCTGTTTTTAATTAACCAGCATCTCTGACTCCTGGATGGACATCCTGGTTTTGATGGAAACTGCTTCCATTTTAGAAGTCCTGGGCACTTTCAGGGTGAAGGGGCTGTTGGGAGCAATTCAGCCAGCATCTGCTCTTGGAAACTATGGTCCTTACCAGACTTGGCTGGTTCTGCTCGTGCCTGGGCCAAGGTCACACCCCATGGTCACCCCCAATGTGCTGCTACATGGAGTGGCAGCCTGGTGGCTGTTGTCCATCAGAAAATACCATGTGGAGTTTCTGCTCTCACAGTGACAAAAGGGGTGCAATTCCATTTTTTCCCACACAGCAGAAATCCAGCCTGCTTAAGAGCACCATCCTTGATTTTATTACCACCACAGTTAACAGGAGAAACAGGACAAAAAGCTAGGTAAAAAAGGTGCACATGCTAGGAATGCAGGCATATTTACCATTCCCTTCTGCTAACCACAGTGATGTATCTGTATCACTTCCACAGATATACACCCTCACTACTCAGACTGGTTCTAGCTGATCTGTATAATGTATGCAGAAGGCTTGGTTCTCACCAAACAGAAATAGAAAGGAAGATTTGCTGTGAGAAAATCTATTTTTTTTATGTGAATATTAATCATTTCAGCTTTGATAGAGAAGTGATATGAGTGAAAAAGCCAAGAATTGCTCCAGGGCTTCACATAGATGACTATTGTAGAAAAGACATTTGCTGGAGATAACGCTGCTTAAGCTCAGAATCATTATACAGTACACAGTTAACTCCAATCAACCTGCTTGCTCCCCAAGATTTAAACAGAATTAATATGACATCCCAGCTGAAGCTGGAACTCAGCAACTCAGAAAATAAAAGTGACAAATTAAAGCAAGTTCCATATGTGTTTTAATCTTAAATGGCAAAAGAAAACCATTATGCCAGATGATAGGAGAGCAATATGGTCCCAATACACTGTTCATCTCCTTAGCAGCTTTAAATAATGCTTGGTATGTTTTGCAGGAAGAAAAGTATAGGGATTGCTCTAAAAATTTCCACGGGTAAGAAAAAGGCCATCACCTTTTAGTCTGGAAAGTCAGAATAGATTTTGGACCAAATAATATACATCACCAGAATCTGCTGGTCATCTGGTCATCTTAATGGATTTTCACATCATGATAAAAAACTTCTCATTTCAAACCCAATTAAAAAAATCTTCAGGTAAAGATCAAATAGATGAATGCCTTTCTTCTCTTTGGGAAATGCACAGACACAAGGGGAAACTTGCGTTATACCAATTTTTCATCCAATCTTATTTATATCATAATATTTTAGAGCTCCTTGAAGGACACAACCTAGAGGCAAGCCTTGGAAAAGAACAGTTTGCAGGATAAGGAGACAAAGGAAATTTTGAGCAGGTTGGGAACTGAAGCACGCAGAGGCTGTAAGTGAGAGGCTGAAGTGCACCCAGAACACCAGGGACAGAGCTGGGTGTATCAGTCTTTGTCCATGGACTTCAATGGATACCTCACACCTCTGGTGGGCAGATGACCACTGCTGCAAGAGGGAAAGATGAAAGGTCACAGAATTACCAGCAAGAGAATGTGCACTAGCCACTGGTATGTGGCTGAGTGAGGAAGCAGAAGCAGATAATTGGAGATGGATGATCAAATCTGCACTGCACAACTGACTCCTGCACTGAGCTGGAAGGGCTGCCTGCTGATGGAATAAAAAACAACCAGTGAAATTAAAAATATGTAAATAAATTAAAAAAAAAAATCGCTCTTCTATAATTGGTGCTAAACAAGCTTCCACTGTGAAAGGCAGCTCTAAGTAGCATTAAGAGGTGGGTTTTTTATTAAAACCAATTGTGTCTAATTATTCTTCAATCCTTGCTTCTTCCCCACCATCATCAGTCTCACAGGTCATTCTCTGTCTTTCTTCTTTCCTCACTACATTTCCTTCTTCTACTAATCTACTGTAACAGAAGCAGCAGCAGGATTTTCCTATTCATCAGTGAAGAGGTCTGAGATATGCACCTCTGGGAACTGATTGCATATTTACAGTATCATCAGGAAAGCTCAGCCACCACATTGTTTTGGACAGTGTGCACTTTGATAGCCCCAAACCAATGAAACAGTAGGGCTTAAAGCTCCAAAACAAAAGAATCTTCCAAGTTTTACCTTGTCTGTGGTTCCTAGGGAGGTTTTTAAGAAGGGTAGAAGAAAGAATACCAAAAAATGAAGCGTGCTTTGGAAACTTCTAATTATCAGAGTCTGTGCATTAGAAGGAATAAATGCTAACATATTGTAAGATGCAGCACAAAGAGGGATCACAAAGGCACAATGAGACTGATAAGAAGAATCACAAATAAAGAGAACAGTATCTTCTTACACATATATGAAACCTTTCACTCTGAAAAAAAATTACAGCCTACAGGTAAACCTCCACTGGCTTATGCTAGTATGTAATTAATTTTGACCTAGTTTTGTTGGGTTTTTGTGTGTGGGGTTTTTTTTCTTATTATAATACATAATATTAAATTAAAAAGTCAAAACATAAAAATTTTATCCTTCCTTTTGAAGCACCGACACATTTCATTCTGACAACACGAGGACATTTTGATATTTGTCAAGACATTTTTGATTTGTTCTCCTTCCACCAGCTCAAAATGAAACTGGATGAACCTATCAAGGCTTCAAGGCAGATAGAACATATAATGATGTTGTGGTAAGTTCTCCGAAATACAATGCAGGCAGGATGTAGGCAGGGTGTAACAGCAGAAACATGAGCACACAGCCAGGATATCAAAGTCTGGCTTTCTAATCTCCACATTTTAACACGCGACCTGGACCTTATCAGATATATCTCACTGTCTATGTTTATATGTACTGCATGGAACCAGATGTTTTCCTTTGAAAAATCAAACAAGGATACAGGTAAAGAAGATTGTGCACAAGCTATTGGTTTTTAGGTAGAAGAGCTTCAAAGCATTACCCAGACCTGTAATAAAGTTAGAGCAGCACCACAGTCATGAAACTCCATATTTGATGTGCATTTGAAACAAAGAGATGCCACTCCTAGGCTGCATCTCCCATGAGGAAGAACCAATTTAAATTATGCCAGTAGGGTTAGAGTAAGAAATAATATATCTGTGACAACAAATATTGAGCAGGAGAGCAAAGGTGGAAAGTAATGAAGTGAAAAGGATATCATTAAAGAAAAAAAAAAAAAGCAGAAGCAGTAACAACATTGAGAAAAACTGTAGTTCCACCATTAAGTGGTAGCTGGGGTTCAGGTTTCCTTCTTTCACAAGTGACAGTGATTATTTTAATATTTTGGTACTGTAGTTTTTTTGATAAATCCAGACAGAACCAGGGGGGCAGTTATGGAAAAAGAACATATACTATGGAGATAAAAAAGGCACTAAAATAGTATTTATGCACTTGAATTCCACAGGACAATAGGAACTTTTGTGTCCATAATATCAGGATCCAATGCTTTCACTTGTAACATTAAAAGGACAAAACATAAAGTATTTACAAAACATATATAGATCTAAAACCAAACTGAACATACTCCTGGCCTGGTCCACATTCCCATTACATCATCTTGCTTCAGTTTCAACTGCACGTTCATTTCACCTCAAGCAGGCCAAACAGTTTTTCTCAGGAAAACCTTCTTTTGAAAGACAACACATTTTACACCCCAAGACTGATTCCCAGCGAGCCTCCCTTGGTCTGCTTGGAAATTCCTCTGCATCCCAGACAGTGACTTGTAAAGTGGAGATGACAGGCAGTCCTTCTGGTGCAGGGCAGAAATTCGTGGCATTCCAGGTTTCCAGACAGACTTCTCCCTTCTCTGCTCCACTCAGTGCATCTGAGTTACACAGCCAGACCCGTCTCCTTGGCACACTCAGAAGCATGATTTCCACCTCCAGCAATTAATGCTTAATGAAAAAACAGTAGCCACAACAGCTCCATACCAAGACTCAAAACCATCTGTTCCTGCCTTGTTAGTGTGTGCTTTCCAGAGTGACCAATCCACTTCGTACCAACAGCATGGTATGCAGCTGTTAAAGAAATATTTTACTGCACAAGCTCTGGGTGGATTTCTGGTGCGGGGGGAAAGAGGCAAAGGAAGCCAAAATAAACACTGGATTGATTATTTTAAGGTACATCTCTTGCTCAAGCACACATATATAAATCTCACCCAAGACACAGGAAGGTGGAGTTACACTAAAGAATGCCTTTGGCTTGTCTTGGGAAGTCTGCTAAGAATAATTAGAATGCATCAGTTTAACTCCTTTTTAATGACCCCATTCATGCACCCCAACCTTCTCTTTCCCTAATATGGTGTTAAGCTCCTGCATGCAGGGAGCAGCAGGCAAAGGAGGGATTTGTTGACAATACATTTGTAAAAAAAAGGCACCAGCTTCGTTGTGTGTCAATACTCTTCCGAATGTGCCCATTTGATATTTTACTGACAGAACTGAAAATCTGTTTGAATTTCAAACTTGTCGAGATGGCTGGGATGCAGGGACTATTTTCCCCTGAGGGCAGATAAACAAGACGGATGGACTAAACTCCGAATCGCCTAATGATCAAAATGCAAGGTAAGCTGTCATAGAGAGGGCTCGTCTCATCCTTGCTGACAGCATGAATTCTGCTGAATTATTTCCAGTCCTCCTGATTAATGGACCTGGTGACTAATTAGGTTGTGAGTCTTGCTCGTAAACGGCACTTTGATAGCTGCCACTTTGAGAGAAAGACCTCACTGATGTCAGCTGGAGACATGCTCTCCAAAAACCCATCCCTGGATGCTCCCACAGCTAACAGTGGGTGTACAGGAGTAGTTTGGCCCTACTGGTGGAGCCAAAGCCCTCACTAAGACTCCAGGTCCACTCTACCCCAGTACTTTGATGAATATCTCATTAAAAGGAGAATAATTTTATTAGTCCGTCCCATCACGCCCAGCTGCTGTTTTCCTCCTTGCCTGGAGGAGCTAGTATCACTTTACTTTGCCATCATACCAGAACAATGTCTTACACAACTTTCTAGATCCCACTTTTCCCTACAAATGCTCCCAGCTATGGAATATTGGGGCCAGGGCCTCACACCTATGGCAAATTACACACAGGCTTTGGATTTGATTTATAGCTCTTCTGAGACATCACGAGTGTTTTGGCATTTCACTTAAGCCATCACAGCATAGTGGGATTTGGTTTGCTGGGAAGGGTTTCAGTCCCAAGATGTATCAAGGCACTAAACACTAAAAAGAATTTGCTCTACTACAACTGGAAAAATTGTTCTGTCTGAATTGTTTGACCTGATGAACAAGGAGAGAGAATATAAATGACCACAGACACTTTCTGAGCTCCTTCTCCACTTCAAGACCACCAACAGCTCAGTGTCCCACAGTACAATTCCTTTTGAGTTGTGGCTCAGTTTGTGCAAAGGTAAGAACTCCTTAGGGTGTCTACACACCAAAAGAACAAATTCACCCCAAACAAAAAGTAGGTGTGACTTGGGGAAGTGTCAGGAATGACATGCAGGCTCATCTCCAGAACCATAACCTTGAGATCTGTGATCTGTTTCCACACAGATGTATTTCCTCACAGCATTTATTTCTTAAAAGACGTCCCTGAAGGTGATACCCTGTGAAGTCACACATGGGCAGAACAGAGGGAAGACAGCTAAATAATTCTATGCCATTATTTGTCTTTCCTTGTTTAACACTGATTATGCTGAAATTAGTTATACAAAATAGAAAGTCCAAGCCTTATACATTTTCTCACCCCTTTGGTCCAGGACCCACATCCTTAATCCATCTGTAACTGAGTCCCATATTTGAAGAGGTGTAAAACACCACCCTGTTTAATCATTAAGTCACAGATTACCTGTTTGATGTTATATAGAAGAACAGATGGAAATCTGGTGGAGATTTTCATGCCTTTCTCTTCACACGGACCCATCTGCTGGGAGCCATTGATTTGGCAGCTCCTGTGAAAAGACGGACACACAGAGTGAGGGTGGAATCTGTCCTGATCCTTCATTCAGTAGTAGCACAGGTATCTGCAGGTTAGTCATGCCAAGGTTTGGACCTCTGATTTCAGTGCTGGTCTCCAAAAGGCAGGTACAGAAAATCCTGCAGCTGATACACAGTTTGTTCTCTCCTCCTCTTCAGCTCAAATGGCAAAAACACAGGACACAAAGATGACCACTCAGTGCACCAAAAACAGCCTGTATGACTGCAACCTTTTCCTCATCTGTAGAAATTAAAAACTATGCACAAACATTTAGTTCAGAATGCCCTAGAGCTCAAAAGCCAACACTACATCAACCCTGCCAGGGTTTTTGTCCTGTGGTGGCCCAGTGCAACTGAGGAGCTGTCAGGTATTGGTATCAAATTTTCTGCAAGTTAACTTCCTTTTTGTGGTCTGTGAGTCCTCCTGGTACATAAAGACTGTGGAAATGAACCACTCTGAAGGGAGATACAGTCTGCTCCAGGTAGAGCCCTGACAACTTCAGAAAAGGGCAGTCTTTGCAAAAGACCAGAGTCCATCTATTAGCTAGCCAACAGCATGTCTACACTGGCAAACAAAGCAAAAACTCACGCCAAAAGTGCTTCCCAGCACTCAAGTCTGGACAGATATTTCTGCAAGAGGAGTTTTGGTGTAAGAAACTCTCCTCCAGCCTGTAGAATTAGACACTGTTAGAGACATGCATTATTCAGCTCCATTCTGTTCTGATGACTTGCTCAGCTCAGCGGCTGTATTGCAAAAGGTAAACAGGTTTCTACCCATAATCTTGTTGTCTCTGAGCAGCAATCCATCTGTCTCTCATTTATAGTATCGTCTAGTGGTGTGTCTTCTTACCCAGGTAACACTCCCTTCAGATACTATTTTAATACCACTGAAGACAGACGAAACCCCAGATTTGCCTAAGCAAATTTAAAAGAGCTATTTAAAGATAAAGATGCAGCAAAGCTGAAGCTAATACAGTAAAGATCTCTCAGGAGGGTTCCTAAACGGAGAAATTACTGAGAAAGAAAATAATTCACCAGAAAGCTCCACAAAATAAAATGAATTATAGCAGCTTCTAGTTAGGACAGTATTGTAAGGGATATATGCATATAGAGAAATCTCAACATTGTAAATTCCATTCCTAAGAGGCTTCTGTCTGCTAGTGAAAGATTTAGGTTTGACTCTACTCTTTGATAGAAATGTCTAATGGTCAATTTAGAAACTTCTCAGGAGCCTGAAGCTTGTGCTGTTTTTCAGCATACCAAGGACAGAAAGGTCCATAGTTCATGAGACAAAGACGCTGGGAAACAGTTAACAGGGCAATAAAAGCCAGGTTACCTGTTTTGGGAATCTGTGTATCACGGGTTGGTTTTGCAGTGCTGCAAACTCTGTTATGAAAATGGAGGTTATTTACACCATAAATAGATAATTACCCATGTCATTCAGACAGAGTCCCTTGCAGAAAGAGATGGAAATTGTGGAGATGAACCAGTTTTTCAAGTCTGACAAACAGATCAGCTCCTGAAGGTATATGTATTGTCTTGTTAACTAACCCCTTGATAGAGAGGATCTGCAGTTATAAAAACATGCTGTTCCCACTGGCCATTTTGGATTAAAAGTGAAAAGGCAGAAGCAAAACCTGACTTCAGCAACACCAGGAGACTCCAGAGTCTGGAGAAGCAGGCATGTGAAAGGATATTAAGGAAGAGGAAAGATCCTGAGCTGAATAAATAGGCCTGATCAAAGCCCAAATAACACTCAAGAGCAATGCCAGAAGTGAAGCAAGGTTAAGCGTATACAGATGTTTCACTGTTCAGTCTCAATCTGTACATGACCTCTTGGACTATCTGACTCAGACAGTAAGTGTGTCTAAAAGGCTTTGGGATGCCTACTTGTTACAAGCCTGAAATGGTAAACAGTAAATTAAAACCTCATGCAAAGGCAAGGCCCTGGGAAAGAACAGGCTTAAGTGGTGTGGGTGCTTCCAGATGTCAGCCCTGGTCCACAGGCAGCTGTATCTGAGCAAAGAGGTGATTGATGGCTTGTATGAAGAAAAGAGAAGGAAAAAGATAGTGTCTACAAGCTAGTGAAAGCGAGCAAAACTTCACAAAGCAGTGCCCCAAGCCAACTGCATCAAAAGGCAGCAGGACCATTTTGCTGAGGCACCACAGCCTGGCACTAGTGGGGCACCCTGTCAGCAATCCAGCATTCCTAGCACTGTCCCCCAGGAGCAGGGGGACAGCACCCAGGGAAGTCCCCAAAAAACACAGAGTGCCCACCCTCCCCATTTTCACCACTATGACTTCCCTCAGAGCTGAGCCCAGGGCTCAGATATATTACTGACCATGATGAGCACTAACCTCATTATTTAATGAACCCCTGGAAGTTACCAAACTGATAAGAGAACCATAAAAACCCCAACAAAAACCGGGCAATACAAAACTCTCTGGTGGTTCTTCATCCTGCCCTTGCACTGTCAGGTGCAAGTCCTTAGATGCAGAAGACATCAAATGGTCTCCATCTGTACAGCACCTTGCACAGTAGCGTTAAATTTCAAGTAAGGTAAGCATTTCATGTCAAGTGACAAATACATGAAATATCAATTAGTATTTCCACAGAAATTTCATGGGGGCAGGTGGGAATGCTTCAAAAGGATCATATGCATTCAGTTCTTCATATTAATAACTCATTTACTGCAAGCTTTCTTCACATTAAAAATGTCAAAATGAATTGAAAAACCCCCAAGCATTTAGATGGGTCTCGTTACCTGGGACAGCTTGTGAGATAATATACAAATACAGAAACTGACCAAGACAATAAAAAAGGCAATATCAACTCATGTCAAACTTCAACTGTCACAAAATCACTCAATTTTTAGAAGATGGGTACTCATCATTCCTTCAAAACATAAGTCCCTTCAAAAGACCTTGAGTATCTTTTGACTAAGATCCCCTTATATCAGGAGTCTCTCCTGATAGTATTTTAGACCTTTCATTTTCAAGTCTTCTAGTGCACGAACATTAAGGAGAAGACCTGAAGCATTTTTCTATTAATATCAAAACTCAGGATTATTTTTGCTTATAGACAACTATTTTTGGAATGCTTCATGCAACAGTCAGAACATATCATTACTTGTAAGCATTTAGCTGCAGTTTGTTCTCAGTACGTACCCAGGACAAACAGCTCTCAGTATTTATCACCCAAAGAATTGTCTTGCCATCAAAAGTCACAGAAACCTCCAGAAAGTGCAGCTGAGGATACAATCTCTGATGAAACACGAGGTGGGAAACATGGAGAGGTACATTTTATCTTTTGGGAAAAATTAGGAGGGTAGAATTGGTGCACTGTAGAAATGCTTGTGGAAGGAGTAGATGAAAATCTCCCCAAGAGGAGACTCCACCACTGGGAGTCATTGTGGGAAAGTCTTTCCAAAAGCTTCACCATCCTCAGACATTTCTTAATCAAATCCAAGTCTAAAATCATGGGGCAGGACAGCCTAACCGATCTGATGAAAGAGTGCAAACTAAATAACAGTAGAGCATTCAACAGACTATAAGAGTGAGGCTTGAGTTTTTCTAGACTTCAGAAATATGAGAACTAGGGGAAAAAAAATAACAAAATTCTTTCTTTGAACTATCTTAATCCAAAACACATTGGTGTTCTGTGAAGACTTCACAAAAAACTAATGCAGCTTAAGTCAAGCCAAATGCAGCAAGACAAGCCACTGAGATGGATATCAAGGTCTACCCATCCAAAAGGAAATCTTAAGTCTCCAGCACTGCCCATCTAACACCTCCTGTCAGGAAAAAAAAAAAAAGGTGGCTTTTTTTTCATCTTAGAGAGAATTATTATTCCAAATTGCAATGATAAAAACCTTGCTGTCGTTTCATGTAGTAAGAAGCAGGCTTGTACAATTCAGGTGTGATCATATCCTCTTCCAAGTGTCTATTGGAGAAAAAAAAATACACAGAAGATTGCTGTACACACAGAAAGACAAGTCAGCAAGTAAAACAATCATGCATGTGTATAAAATACAGAACATATGATTTATATATAAACAGTATTTTTGTATCTAGGAGTTACTAAGTATCATTGCTTAAAGAAAATGTTTAAATATCTAAATGCAAATAGTCTAAACTGCAGAAAGTCAAGGTTTTTCTCATGTCTAATTCTTAAATAATGCATTTCGAAACATCATTTAGGTAAAATTTCTCCTCTCACTAAGGCTGTGTATTAAATTCCTTACAAAAGGAAATTTTTACAGAAGGCTAATGCTTTTTGTAACATTTATCTTTCACAGTATGGCTTCTCAAATAATTTTCTGGGCTTTTTCTCCTGCACTGTTATAAATCTTTATCTCCATGGTCATAGCTTTACAAAATCCATATCTTCTGCTGACACAAAGGGAGCAGTTACTTCTCAGTCCCACCACACAGGTTAGCTAAACAAAAACCCTAAATTAAAACAGCACTGGGTGTGGACACAAAATCCAGAAATCAGAGAAACATGGAATTGAGAGTGTCACATGCAATGCCACACAAACTGACACCACTCCGCACTGTGCCAGTTAAACCCAAAACAACTGCCTTTCAGGCAAGGACCCACTTTCCTCTCGCATTCCACAATACAGGTATTTGCTCACCTGCAGGATGAGAGGGGGAGACTGGCAAAAAGCAAACAGTGGGGGCTGGGACTCTCCAGCCATGGCAGAGCACTCCAGCCCAGAGTCACCAGGCACAGACCTGGGGAAAGGTGATGCCTATGAGTTCCTGGCCAAAAAACATGGCAGGTATAAATGGCATCACAACATCAACTGCAGTAATTGGGGATTTGGTGGTTGTGCAATACGAGTGAAGCTGGCATGCTGAGGTTTCAGACAAGGCTGTAGCAGAACAGCAATCAAGAGCAGAGTGTAAAATACAGCAAGAAACACACATGCAAGTTCATCTCGTGCTCTCTCTGGCCGCTCTTTGAAGTTGGGTAGATTCTTTTAAACCATGCTGCCATTTTAGCAGAAAGAACTGGTGGTCAGGCACATGACATCTGACAAGACAACACCATTCCAAGAAGACACACCTGTCCCAGCACCTGCATGCCTCAGTGAGCACCACAGAGGAACCTTGTGGGAGAGGCACCCAGGCAGTGGGAAGTGATGGAGGAATCAGGCCACAGAAGCATTTCTTCTGTCATGTGAATGGAAGAGGATTGCAGAAACCAGCTCTGCATATTTTCAGAGGGGAGGGGAGGTGAGGGCGAAGGAAGTACAACAGCAGTCAAGCAAAGAGAACAATTTGTGTTTTCAAGCTGACCTTGCTTTTTTTTCCCCATTTTTTTTTTCACACATTCATCTCTATCATCAGTTGAGTGACCTTTTTAGTGTTCCCTCCTCCATTAGGTCATCTTTGTGTACATCCTAGTGCCAGTTCCATTAACTAGAGGCTTCACATCTTGGGCATTCTCCCTTCCTGTACCCAGGTAATGGATTTCCAAGTCTAAACACACTGTGCCCTCACCATGAAAGGTTTCTAGAGGCAAGACAAGGGGCACATTGTGGTTAAGGGACTACACACAAGACAGTAGCAACAGGGTCTGTCACTCATCAAAAATTCAACAGAACACTAAAACTACAAGCTTGAATTTAAGGGTGCTATGCCTCAAACACACTGGTCTAAATATTAGCACATTTTTTACAAATATTATTCAGAGAAAGTATTTGTGCACAAATATACAACACCCTGGAGAAAAGGGCCAACAGGGACCCCAAATAGCTGGGGCAGGACCAGCAGGCACCCCTGCACTAGCAGGGGCACTGGGGAAGGATCAGCAGGTCCCTCTTGGGCTACTGAGCCTGATGAGAGAGATACCAACAAACTGACAGGGACATGGGGACGCCACCAGGACACTGGGGCTGGGGCAGCAATTCTCCAGTGACCACAAAGGAAGTCACTGTGCAGATTTTGGGGTTCAGTTGCTTACTTTTGTAGGCAGTGCTTAATTGTGCAGTTGCCTATTTCTTGGGTTTGAAAGACATTCAATATAAAAATCTTCTTCCCTGATTCTATCTCAGATACCAGTGCCATTCTCTTCCTACATAGAGTTATCTTAGAGTTTGGAATGAGGGAAGGATAGGCTGAAGAAGTGGGGAGAGCACAGGAAGGTGAGTGATCGTCCTGTGGGTGTGACTGACTTCCAAGGTACACCTATGGGATGTGGGCTCTCATATGTAACTAGAATGTTCATGTGTAGCATACACAGCTACCATTATCCTTTCAGAAGCACAAGAAAAGGAAAACACAGGTGATTTTTACACAAAATCCAATATCAGAGCAGTGTCTCAGATCATCAGGGAAAAGGTTGTAATTTCTGTTCCATAATAATTTCAAAATTCTTTCCAATTAATATCCATTATCAGTAAAAGCAAATATATTAAAAAAAAAAAAAAAAAAAGCAAACTCATCAAAACTCAAATCATTCCTCCGTTATACTCATGCTGTGCCTACAAAAGTCTTGATTCAGGGCAGAATTAGCCCCTCTCTGTCTAATAGCTGTTGTGAAAGTAGAATCATTGCACCCTACATGGAATTGGAATTGACGATAAACCTCGCAGTCACTTGTATTGCTTATTTTTCCTGCTGTAGGAGATTTCTGAACAGCTTCACTACAGTGCAGGTTAGAAGGTGACTCACTGGGCCTATGGCCAAGGAAGGAAATATTGCTTCTCAACAGGTTACGTTCCTAAAATTCACCAATTTGAAGCAGTTTCCCCTTCATATTTTAAAAAATTGGACTTCTGCTCCAAGGAATTGAAGAACAAAACAAAGGGTCTTCTCTATCTTTCAGTAAAAATCACCACTGGCAGAAGATTTTCGCATTTTGTTTAATCCTGAGTTTCTTTTAAATCAAAAAATCATTTTGGGAAGCTCCTGGTTGACCCAGTTTCTACAAACAGTACAGCAGCCTGGGCTGATCTAGGTTGAATGCCAAGAGGGCCATTGTTTTAAGAGTAAAATGACACAGGGCCAGCCCTGAATCATGTCATGCACAATGCCACAGAAGCTGCACAAACAAGTTAACAATGGGGCAAACAGGTAGTGAGTAAGAGGTGTTGTCATCTGCCTTCTTCAGCAGCACCAAAGACCTGCAGGTAAAGGAGGAGGGGGCACCTACCAGGGTTGCTACAAAGTCGGCTTTACTGCTGCTGCCTTTATGACAACAATATAAAGTAACTCCCACAACACAGTGACGATAAGCTCTTTAAAGAAAATATAAAAGCATTAGCTTGGCAATTCATCCAAACCTCATCATGCATCGTAGACATTTTTGAAGTTTAACAAAGAAAAGCACATCATTAAAGAATACTGCTCTATCGCCATTCTTATGCAAATCCTTTCAGATAGTTGGGTGGAAAATTCCATCTAACACACAGTGAGAAATAAATGTTGCAGGGTGGAAATTTCAGCTATACCAAGTGCATCTATCACTTGTATAATCCAAACTACTGTATGTGCCCTGACTACAGAATTAGTATTGATCCATTCACCATGTAAACATCAAGTACTTTCTATTATTACTTGAAATAGCATGCTATCACAATTTCTATTTCCTCCCTCTATCTTAAATAGAAGTATTGCACATTAGCTCTTCCCTTCATGTACTTTTTCGCACAGCTATCTAACTACAGTGTTCAAGGCTGTGCTGGGTTTCCTGCAGACATCTGCAGTATTACCATCAAAGTATTTTCAAGTCATCTCTGATGGAAGGCAATACAACTCTCATTTACACTGAAACCTGTTACTGCGCCTTCTCTTGGTAAAACACACTGAGCCCTTTGTTTTATGATCTCTGTTGTGACTACCATTGAGAACAACAACATCAAGCAGCTTCTCCAAATATTGCTCACACACCTCTCAGGAGTATCACTAAGATAAGAGTGAACTGCTAGAATCTGAACAGCTATGCCATGTGAGCACATACATGTGGAGGGGTAAAAAAAATCATGATTTCCATCTCATTTGTCTTAACAAAAATAAGCTGCTGTGGCTTAAACACAACTTTGGGAATTGGTAGGAGATGCTTAGAAGAATAACACATTTCACCTGTTAGAATCTCGCCTTTTTCTCTGAGCATGGTGAAAAACCTAAAATGGAAAATATAAGGGCTTGTCTCCAAGAAAGTTCTCAAATTTTAGACTGAGAGTTGGTCCTAAGACTTCAGCAAGACACCTCAGACTCCAAGTGCTGAAGTGCCAAAGCTCAGAGCAGCTCTGACTCAATGTAAGAGGGGCAAGGAGAGACAGCAGGCACCTCTAGAAGCTTACAAAAGCAGCCCACAGGGAGTGAAGGCAATGAGGGTGGAGCAGTTTGGACACCAAGGGCTAGAGGTGAGCTCAGCTGGTGGTTACTTTGCTAAGGAACGAGCCCAGCTGTGGTATCCACTCAGTGGGGAGCCCTCTGCACTCACCAGAACGGATGTAGTGATACAAAGGGAACTGCCATGAAAACATGCAGCTACCCAGGCTTGGGCTGCAGGGAGTGCCAGAGCCTGGCATGAGGGGGTGGCAGTAGGGACAACAGCAGTGTGAGGTGGATCATCTGCCCTCCTGCTGGCAGAGCTTCAGGAGGAAGGAGAAGAAGAATCAGGGACTCCGAGGAGACTGACTTGGTGGAGCCACTCTCTACCATCCCGGAGGAAAATGCACCATCTGGCTACACCACAAGAAGCAGAGGATCCCCTATTCTCTCACCAGCAGGCAGGAGGAAGAGACCTAAGCAATGTGGGGGGAATGGAAACAGCTATTCTCTCAAGACAGCAGGTGCATCCCCTCCTGGCCTCTCTCACCTTCCCAGCTCCACTCATATAACAGGAGCAAGGCTCTGGAACTTGAGGGTCAGGCAAACAACAGCCAGGATCTCCATCCAGCTTAGAGAAATCACAAAAGGCGAGCCAGCCTTGTCATCCTAACCCTGCATCACCACTACACCAGCCAAGAAAAAAGAAAAAGGGCAGCTGTGTCAGTGCCTCCCTTCCAAGAGGAACACGAGGCCCAAAATACTTGCCAGACACATGCCAGCACACTGAGAATTCTGCTGCCTTCCTGGGTAAAGGAAGTTACTAGAAAACTCTGTAGTCTGGTGTGGTTCTCTGGTTATTATCTACTTCTGGTTCTCCAGGGGGGCAGCAATGAATTCCCAGCAAGAAACCTGAGGGCAACAGGGCAACTGAGTGGGACCAAAGGGCCTGGGAGTACAAGTAGTTGCTGTCTATCCTGCCACAGTTGGAGGGAAGCAGGGTAGGGGAGGGAAACAGGAAAATCCCACAGGTGAATACCTGACTCTCAGCCTGGTGTCAGTGGCAGGATTTTAGTGTTTTTGAGCACAGTTCTGTTTACTTGACACTGCTGACAGAGCACACCGGCTCCAAGGGTGTTGAGTCCCCCACCCCCATTCTCATGGGGAATCTGCTTCTCTGCTCTCTGTCTGCCACCTGTGGTGACAGCACAACCCCACAAAGAATCCACAGGAGATGAGCTTCTCACCTACCATACAGCCATGCTGTGGGCCAAAATAATATGCTAACTCTTTTGTTCCCATAAGTCCAAAAACATAATAATCTAATGATCTAAAAAAGCACACAATCTGTAAAGTCCAGAGAAGGCACTGAGAATGGCAGGACTCTTTATTTCCAGAACAACAGTGCATTTCCCAGACCTTTCCTGTACAAGCCAATATAGTAAAGCCTCCAGCCTCAGACGTCAGGACAGTGCCTCTTCACTGCATTCAGTTCAGGTTACCTGATACCACAGCACACCAGAATGTCAGCTGCAATGAAAATTCCAGGAGCTCTGAGCCCAGAAAACATCTGGCCAGTCTCAAACCATGCAGGAGGAATGGCAGACAGCAAAGGGTAGGCAGGACCGAGGGGGGGAGGACTTACAGACAGTAGGTGTTCATGCACCTCCCACCACAGGCTCATTTCCCTCAGCAGACCCAAAGCCCCTCCCTCAGAGACCCATGTGGAAAACAAAGGAGGCAGATGGTAAACGAGAGTGGATCAGACTGGACTGGTAATGATTCACACCAGCAGATAAACTGACCACTGGGTGTTGGAGTGATGGAGGACAATTTCAACACCCTCTTCCCACCAAAAAAAGGAAAGTAATAAGAAAGCTCTGTTTCTGGGAAAAGTGTGTCAGCTTTGGTGCTGGGCATGTTTCTTATTATTCATAAAGCATCATGTAGGTCTGTGGTCCCAAGCAACTGCTGACAGACATCTGCTGAGTGGGATCCTTTGATATGACTCAAGGAAGAGAGAAGTTTCTCTCCTCAGAAAACCAAATAAACCAGGTGCTTGGGATGCATCAGGGATTATCTGACAAAAACCTAAACAGAAAGACAGAAGACTGTCTCCAGGTTCTGTCACACAGAGAAATGCTCTGGACTCAACAGAAGCATTCTTCTTCAGCTCCCAACTTCTCAAATTGTATCTCACACCCAAAACAAAAGAGAGGTCCTCCAGCAGTTTCTCCGGGCCCTGTCTGAGCTCTCCTCTTGGGGATTTCAGATGTAAGCACAAATACCAGTACTGTGTGCCTTGTCATCCAGGCTTAGCTATGGGGCTGCTGCAGCAGTGACCAAAGTCACTAGAAAGAAGTTGCTGACAGATCCTGAAAACAACACTGACAATCCAGCAGTAGCACTCAGGGAGAGGGGTAACTCCACCATCCTGAAAAAGATGGAATGTAGTTTGTAATGTACTTTGAAATTCACTGGTAGGTGGGCAAATAACTCCCCTTGAGCTGCCTGAAAATCTTTGGGAAGGTGACCAAAAATTACTGTGCTATGAGTACATCACGGAAGGAGATGGAAATGAAGGGAGGAGAAACAAGTGTAAGGGAGATGCAGGAAGTAAATAAATGCATCATTAACTCGTTCAGTAGATCTGAATGGAGCTGCTTTTCACTGTCACTGGCATCGAGGATATATTGTAACTATTGATACTATTACCAGCTCAATCACTCATTTATCTCTCTCTCTCTCATCTCCCACCAGTAATTAGCACCCCAATATGTTCTTGAGTATCACCTCTGTGTCCTTTGCCTGGTCTGCTCTTTGCCAGACCATCAGCATGCCTTGGTTCCTCAAGACACATATCAGTCACCACGAATCTCAGTAGCACAGACCTCTGGACCATCCCTTGAAATTAGATTTGTCTGCTTGCTTATTTAAAGCTGTGTTATAAAACATGCTGAAGCATTCTCTTTTTTTCTTTTTTTTTTTTCTTTTTAATTAAGCAATGCAGAAAAAGGGAAACTGTGCTATCAGAATGACTCAATAAGTCTTGCTGTTATTCTCACACAACTGCTAATTATAAGGTCATAAAACAATTTTCCTCCTACTTAGCCTAAAATAGTCAAGTCTTACACATAACCAGGTATGTAAGAAGTAAGTAATGCTTTATCATTTACTTGGGAGCCCATCACCATCAGTATCTGTGGCATGAACCCAGAATGCTCCTGAAAAAGGAGAGGAACACTTGCTAATATGCCAACACTGTTTCCTAATATTATGGCTAGAGTCTCTAAAAAGTAAAAGGCAAAGCTTCCTTCCAGGACACTTAGGAATGTGGTCTATGGCACTAAATGTAACTTTTCTTAAAAAAAGGAAAATAGAAGTCCAGCAGCCAACTTGTCACCATTACAGCCAGATCCTCCAGTTATCAGTGCAGCCTGCTCACTTTGTCCCTCAAGAGTGGAGGGGAAATTTACTCATGAATCAGATGAGCCATTCTGGCAGACTAGCCCCTAGGAAACCTAGAGTTTGGGCTGTCCCACTGTGTCTCCTTTATCTTCCAGGCTACTGTCCAACCAGAACATGTCCCCCTAAACAGTGATCTTCACTACCATAACCAACCACATGCAAGGCTGGCACACACCTACTTCTCAAAGCCAAAGCAGTTTTTGCATTCCCTACGTAAGTCTCCCAGATGAATGTGCTGGCCACTACCCTCCTGAATAAAAGGATCTGAACTGCAGCAGAGCAACATCCCGCTCCAGCTACTGCGCTAACTTCAAAAGGGATGCTTTCTGTTTGCTCACTTCAAAGCAACCACAAGCATTTCTTCTTGGGTAGAGGGTTTTCAAAGTGCTCGAGTCCATTGCCAGCACTCCAGAGAGTAGGAGAGATTGGAACAACCTCCTGCATTTTCAAGCTTCCAGAGAGATGCCTTTAAGGTGTTCTTCCTTCAGCATGCAACTTCCTTAGGGTAGCCATTCCTTGTTACATGCTGGAACCAAGAGGTCTAGCTGTAGGCCCTGAATCAGAGCAGTCAGACACACAGAAGCTCATTAACTTTCCCACCAAATTTAAAGCAGCCCATGCATTCTCTTTTGGTTTCCGCCCTGGTGCAAATCCCTGCTCAGATCCTGCTTCATCTGGTGCTCAGGTGCAGAGTGCAGGGTGCTGATAGGAAACACTCTCTTCTCTCTTTGGCTTCAATTATGTTGCAACTCTCAGCTGTGCTCACCCTTCCCTTCCTCTGCCAGCTCCATGCACAGATCTCTGCATCTGAGCTCCGCAGATGTGAACTCCAGATGCACAGCCATCCCACTGGCAAAATGCAGTTCAGCCCCACCAATCACCCCGCCCTCCTTGATCACTACTGCAGTGTCGATTAGACTGAATTTTCTGTAGGGGTAGCTTCTGTCATGCAGACGTTTTGTGCATGTGTATCTACACAAAGGCTTCCCTCAGGGAAACCTCCATGAGATTTTTCAGGATGCGAAGCCTGCATCTGCTCTAAAAACCAGAAGTGTACAGGCAATGAGTTAGGGAGCTCCTTTCCCTACACCCAGACTGAGGCATGTACACAGGTCAGTTTATTTGGCACAAGTCAGAGAGAATCTGCAAAACTTTAATAGCCCAAGCTCTAGAACGTTAATAACAGACCTCCATTACAAACTGGAGTCCAAACCCTCAAAGGTATTTAGGCCCTTGAGTTCCTTTGGTGTTAGCACCATTGATTATCTGGGCCTGACCTATAAAACTTCAACTGCAAAAGCAAAGCCATACTCATGACTGCTTTCTCTATGGAATTCATAAAGTGTCCAGAACCACCTTCCATAGAAGAATGGCAGGAGATGGTCTTTAAGAACCCTACAAAAACTACAAGGGGAAGCTCCTTGAGAAGCATTGTTTTCTTTCCATATAGCAGAAACACAATTTTTTTCATTGCTGCCTATGTTGCTGTCTAAATGAATCCCACACAGACAGTTAGTTGGATCCTATGAAACAAGAAGGCTACACTTGGCACCTGCTGTGTTACAGATTGTGCCTGTGAAATTGAATTTACAAGGACAAGACCAGAGAGAACGGCAAAAACAAGGAGCTGTTGAGAATTATGTATTTGCCTGAACTATATTAATAATTTGTCATTAAGGATAATAAAGTCTGCCATGCACTTAGCAGTGAAGATCTTCCATAATTCTTCAGTGTGGGACCTTAGCTCTTTACAAAATCAGCTTTTTGGGAGAATGACTATCCTACATTGCCAATGCATGGGAAACAAAACCCAGTACCCAAATATTACTGTTGTGTATATTTTTATTAAACAATGCCATTGAAAAGATTGCATTGTGGGTGACAGGTGGCATTACCCATGTAACTTCCCTCCGAAGAACTAAACCCAGCCACATTGCTAATTCACAGATTTAAAAACACCACATCCCTAAACAAAGGAAGTATGAAGACTGCCAGACAGCTGCCTGATGTTTGGGCTTGTCTAGTGAGAGCAGAGGAGAAATCTCAGAAGGCCAAAGCTGTTCACTTGGTTATCTGTTAGCAAGGGGAGAGCCCTGGTGCAACCCATCAGCAACACCTCTCCAGGATATGCACAGTGTGTGTGTGTGTAATATACATGGAAAAAAATAATGGTGTTTGTGCAAGAAATTTCTTCCCAGCTTGCTCATATAAATCACCCAAAGGTCCTTGACAGAGTCAGAAAGATTTCAAAAACTGCAGAACTAAAATACAGGATCATAGAATCATAATATCCTGAGTTTGAATGGACCCACAAGAACCATCAAGTCCAATTCCTGCCCCCACACAGGATAGCCCCAGAGTCACACCATATTCCTGAGAGTATTGTCCAAATGCTTCTTCAACTCTGGCAGGTTTGGTGCCATGACCACTGTCCTGGGGAGCCTGTTCCAGTGGCCATACGCCCTCTGGGGGAGGATCCTTCTCCTAATATCCAACCTAAACCTCCCCTCACAGAACTTCAGGCTGTTCCCAGGGCCCTGTCTCTGGTCTCCACAGAGCAGAGATCAGAGCCTGCCCCTCCTCTTCCCCTCCCCAGGAGCTGCAGAGCTGCAGTGAGGTGTCCCCTCACTCTGCTCTTCTCCAGCTGAACACACCAAGTGTCCTCAGCTGCTCCTCACACGGCCCCTCCAGACCCTTCACCATCCCATGGCTCTCCTCTGCACACTCTCTGATAGTTTAATGTCTGTTTTACACTGTGATGTAAAAAAGAACTGCACACAATATTCCAGGTGAGGCTGCCCTGGCCCAGAGCAGAGCAGGACAATCCCTCCCTGGCCCGGCCATGCTGGGCCTGGTGCCCCCAGGACAGGGATGTCCCTCCTGGCTCCAGGGCACTGCTGGCTCATGTCCAACTGACCATCCACCAGGACCCCCAGGTCCCTTCCCGTGGCACTGCTCTCCAACATCTCATTCCTCAGTCTGTCCACATATCCATGGTTACCCCATTGCAGGGGCAGAATCCAGCACTTTCCCTTGTTAAACTTCCCATGGTTGGCGATTGCCCAGCCCTCTCATTCATCAAGTTCCCTCTGCAGGGCCTCTCTGCTTTTGAGTGATTCAACTCAAAAAGCTCCTCCCACCTCAGTATCACTGGCAACCTTGCCTAGTATCCCTTCCAGTCCTGAATCCAGGCAATTTTTGAGGATGTTGAGGAGCACAGGGCCAAGAATGGAGCCCTGCAGAACTCCACCAGTGACAGGACTCCAGTCTGATGTCACCTCAGTCACCATAACCCTTTATGCTTGACCTGTGAGCCGTTGCTCACCCATCCCATGATGTGTTTATCCAGCTGTGGGATGAATATTTTGTTCAGAAGGATCCTGGGAAAGACAGTATGGAAAGCTTTGCTGAAGTCCAAAATGATTACATCAACTGGCTTCCCTTGATCAACCAGGTGGGTTATGTTGCTGTAGAAGGAAATCAGGTTTGGCAAGCAAGACTTTCTGCTTGAACCTGAACTGACTGTGATCAGTGTGTCCTCCAGGTGTTTTTCAACACCTCCCAGAATAATCTCCATAATTTTACTAGTCACTGAAACGAGAGTGACAGGCCTGTTGTTTGCAGAGTCATCCTTCTTGGCCTTCTTGAGAGTTGGGACATTCACTCACTAGCTTCCAGTCAACTAGGACTTTTCCAGATTTCCAAGAATGCTCAAAAATCATCAAGAGAGGCTTTGACATGATGTCAGCAGCTTGATGACTATTTTTTCATTAATTCCATGAGGCTCTATAGACTTATAGGATCCAGCTGGAGCAGCACATCCCATGCAAATTCAGGGACAACTGGGAGCTGATCATTCTCACATCCATGGTACTCCAGCTCAGGGCATTGGGCCTGTCATCTGTGTTGAAGATGGAAAAGAAGAAAGCACTGAACACCTCTCACTTGTCCATGTCCCTGTTTCTGAGGTGACTGTCCTCACTAATGGACTCATGTTATTTCTGGACCACCTTTTGCTATTAACTTACTTAATAAAAACTATTGGCCAACTCCAATTAGGCTTTGGCTGCACAAATTTTCTCCCTACAGTGGCAAGCAGCATCTCTGTGTTCCTTCTATGTCATCCAATCTTGTTCCTACTGGGGGAAATGCCGGGGTTT
>VWZU01017671.1:322836-354462 GCA_013397095.1 Sterrhoptilus dennistouni | reverse complement strand
GCCCCGCCGCCGCCGCCGGGAGCGGGGGAACTGCGGGGGAACTGCGCATGGATGGAGCCGGCGGTGGAGGGGAGAACGGTAATTAACATAATTAACATAATTAATGTCCGCGCCCCCTGCGCGCTGGCGGCGAGTTAACGGGCTCGGTAGGATCCCGTCTTTTCCTATGGGAGACCTCGGCTCCCATCATTCCCGCAGCGGAACGGGAGCGTGGGAAGGAGCGCCGCGCCGGAATTACCCAAAGCTCTAAATAAATGCTGCACCTGATGCCCGCAGCTCTTGTCCATCATCACCGGTTTAATTTACCGGCGGAGGAGGAGGGAAGCCCCGCTGCCAGCGCCATCAATCCGGTTCTGTGCCGGGCTCAGGCTCGCCCTGCCGCCCTTGGCTCGGGGGAGCCTTTACATCATCCAGCGCTCATGGATGGAGGGATGGATGGGATGATGCACTTGACGAATCAATCGCTCCGGCAGATCTGACCCAGCTCCGGGCCTCCCTGACCAGCCTTGTTTCCCTCCCTCCAGCCTGTTCTGGGGCTGGTTTTTCCCTGTTCTGTGTCCCCAGAGCAGTGTGGTGCCCATGCCCATCAGTGTAACCCTCTTATCTTCCCTCTGCTGGTCCTCTCTCACTCTCCAGACCAGCAGCTGTTCCTCTGTAGCCACCAGTGGTAGCAAGAAGTTATTTAAGGTTCTGGCTTGAACCCCTGGCTTCAAGTTAATTGGGAGTTTCTTTTTCCATGTGTTGTATTCTTGCACTTCAAGTTCCATCTTACAAAGGCTTATTGGACTAACTGATCCTATCCAACTTCAGAGTCTCTGCTCTGGGATTAGATGGTGATGGAATGGTTGAGTTTGGGGTTTTTTTTTGGTTTTTTTTTTTCCAAAAGAGACTTCCCCAAAGCAGAGATGAAATCACAGGCTGGTTTAGATCACATTCATTTTGAGGGTGATGCTCTTTCCCACAGGAACACATCCCATGTTTGTGGCTTTCTTCACTCCCTCACGGTGACAGGCTGGAGAATCCATGGAAATACACATGGATGTATAATATGGCTATTTATTGCCAGCTGGAAGTTTTATAACAGCTTCTTAAAATCACAGTCGGAAGTAAACCTGATCCTCAGAGCTATGGAAAAAGCTTCAATAAATCTTTGCATAATTAGAAGCAAAATTCTTGCACAGCTGGCCTTGGGTTTGTGCCACCTGGGTTCTTAGGGAGGATTATTGCAGAATGATACCTGATGGAGGCACAGAGTCTGTCTCCTTGTAGGAGTGTATCCACAAACCCCTGGGTGCAGAATAAACCCCTGAATTCAGAATAAACCCCTGAATTCAGAATAAACCCATGTGTGCAGAATTAACTGTTGTACAAAATACTGCTCAGCCATGGTCAGTGAGCTGGGGGCCAGGGCAGCTCAGAACTTTGACTTTCCCCCGTTCAGAGGAAGCCCAGAATAAACAGCAAAGCCCTTGGAGGTCTCAGTGGAGCTCAGGGATTAGCAGCAAAGTCCCCTGTCCTCTGAAGCACATCCTATAGCAGCAACAAAGATCTTAATGGCTTTTTCCCTTGGTTTGAGTGTTTGCTTTTCCACCAGCTTTTTTCTCCCAGCTGGTTTGGATGTGGGGTGGTTGAAGACCACAGGTAAATCTCTCTTGCAGAGATGACTTCAGCCACATTTGTGTTTCACAGGCATGAACAGCGTGGCTCTCTGGTTCGGAAGTTAATTGGGAGTTTCCCTTTCCATGTGTTGTATTTTGCACTTGAAGTTCCATCTTAGAAAGGCTTATTCCATCTTATTGGTCTCACTCATCTGAGTGGACTCATTCATCAGAGTCTCTGCTCTGGGGTTAGGTGGTAATGGAATAGTTGGTTTTGGGTTTGTTTTCCTTTTTTTTTTTTTTTTTTTTTTTTTTTCAAAAGAGACTTCCCTGAAGCAGAGATGAAATCACAGAATCATGCAATCCTAGAATCTTATCCTAGAATATCCCAGAAAGGATATTAAAGATGACCGAGTCCCACCCCCTGCCATAGCCAGGGACATCTTCCACTATCCCAGGTTGCTCCAAGCCCCATCCAGCCTGACCTGGAACACTCCCAGGTTGACAAAGAAGGCCAGGAACCTTTAACAAAGTGAAAAAACAAACAAAAAGGATTATTTGCATCCTGTTCTGTCATTATAGAAGTGAAGGAAAAAAATCTGCTGGGAGCTATAAATTGCTCCCAGGAGGAAGTACAGAGCCCAGGTACACTTTAAACTCTGGCAATCCAGCTCAGGCTAACAGGATGAAGCTCTGCTGAGTCACAGAAATATTTCCTCCTGAGGTTACTTGAACAGCTCCCAGTGAGAAATGTGGGTTTCAGGATATCTGGGACAATGTGTTGAAAATATTGGGAGCCTGGGAGCTTCCTACCAGCTTTTCTTGGGGAGAAAAAGTGCAGGGGAGTTTCAGAGTAGGAGACTTGATGGGAATGTGCCAGGTTAGTTATGCCTGGGATTAAGAAGATGAGCTTAAGTGATTAGTTTATTTTTATCTGGCTGTGTGTGCTTCCTGAGCACAGCCTTCATTCTGGCACCACTCAGCAGCACTTCTGTGTGCAGGGGGAATTTGAGGCTCTGCCTAGCTCAGAAACAACTTGGAAACTCTTTTCCAACCTGAGCTTTAAAAACTGGAGTTTTACATCTCCAGACCCCTTTGAGCTTTGCACCTCTGGCTCTGCACCTAAAATAGAAGTAGATGTAACTGCTGGTTGGGTTTGCCAAAGTTACAATCTGTAATTCAGCAGCACAGAGGGACAAGTGGCCATGGGGTATCCCGTTTGGGGCTTGAGGATCCCTTTTTCCTGCTGCTGAAATTCATAACAATTCCTTGGGAGCAATGCTGCCGTTCCCCAGCCTCGTGCCATCATTCCCTGGCCGTGTTTCTCATGTAGATGAGCATTTTTGGTGCTGTTCTTCCTCAGGCAGCCACGCTTTAAATGTGGCAGATTGGTGTTTTGTACTCATTTCTCCCCCCTGAGCTGCACTATCATCATGAGCTGTTGTTATCACCCTCTGATACAGCACAACCTCCTTGCTCAGCACTGTTCCTGTGGACAATCAGTGTGAGTCTCATTGACCCGAGGCAGTGAATATCTCATCTGGCTTCCTTTTCCAGGTATTACCCCTGCCTGCTGCCGGTTGTTTCAGAGCCCTGTGAGAATGCTGTGCCACTCAGGTACCCTCTGAGCTTGTCAGCCAGCCCGTGCAGTGCCCTGCAAGCCTTAGATTTAGCTCCTTTTAGTCCCCCTGTGCTGTCTGAGGACGGGCAGGCTGCTGGTTAGTGATCCCCACGAGCTCTGAGCATCCTCACCCTCTGCTAACAACTGCTTCTCCCATAGCCTAGGCAGCACCTGGAGGCTTAGGTGTTCCTCTCTTCTCTCACTGTGATGTTCCTCCCAAACTCGTGGGTCATTCCTGCTTTTTCTGGAGCTGGGAATTCACTCCTCACATCTGGCTCTGACTGGGAACAAGCTGCCTTTGTCTGACTCTGTGTGTGTGCTCAGAGCTGTGCCACTGGGGTGGGCTGATGGAGGCAGTGACACTGCTCAGTGTTCTCTGGATAAAATGGGGGTTTGGTTCAGACAAAGTGAGCTGGGAGCCTGCAAGGCCATGAGTAGTGCAGGAAGTGACCTGAGAGGAGCTGTGACACCCTGGTAAGTGCAGAGGAGATGCTGCACCCCTGGCTCTGGTTTATTTTGGTAAATAACATTTTCAGGATTAATGTAAGCAGTGATGTGGGCAGAGGTAAGTTTGTGGTGACAGCTGATTTAGTCTCTCCTGGGTGATGAATGTAATCCAAGGGGTTCATTGAATTGAGGAAAAGGTTCTCTGTTCACAGAGAACAGGTGAGGGGGTTTTATTTTTCCCATGGAACATATCAGAGTCCCCAAGACCTTCAGGATGGCATGGATGACATGCAGCTGCTGTTGGAACATGGATCTGGAAATCAGCCATGTGGCCTCCTACTGCAAAGCAGGGAGATGTTGGATTCCATAAGTTAGGGAAGAGTTTGTGAGTATTGGGAGGGAAAACTTGGTTTCACTCACATCCATGATTTCAGTGAGTTTCATGCTCTGTGCCTGAGCTGTGCCAGCTGTAGAGCATGGCACGGTGGCTTGGGGATTCACGGGGGAAGGAGCCAGTGAAATGGATTTAAATTTACATTTGGGAACATCTCCTAACTGGCTTAGAGCCCTCTGAACAATCTCTGTGACTAAGAGCGTGGCTTGTTGAGAAGCAGGAAGGTCAGAGCTGGGTCTGCTGGGCGAGCTGGAATGAGGAGGACACACACTCCTTCCCCAGGACTGGCTGCTCACTGAATCCTTTCCTCTTGCAGGTTTAACTGGAGCGAGCTGACCCCCCTGGGGCTGTGGGGGAGGACCCTGGGGCTGCAGACAGAGCACTCCCAGTTCCTCCTGGAGGGGATGCCCTTCCGCATCTTCGGGGGCTCCATGCACTATTTCCGAGTGCCCCGCGAGTACTGGGAGGATCGGATGCTGAAGATGAGAGCCTGTGGCCTCAACACCCTCACCACGTGAGTGTCCTCCCTCCCTGCCCAGCCAGGGAGGGGAAATTAAACAGCAAACCCTGGGAGATACACAGCAGATCTCCTTATTTGCTGGGGGCAAACAAACAGGTCAGAACGCTGCGAGATCCACCAGGATAATACAGAAATTCTCCCCCTGGTCCTCACCAGTGGGGCTTGGTCCTCCATTCCAGTGGGCCACAACAGTGTATTTCTATATTTCTTTATTGTGGGAAAAGACACACAAAGGATGGTGCTGTAGCAGGGCATTTCCACACCCAAGCAGAGAATTCTATTTGAGGACAAAGGTTTGATTTACCTCTGGACAAATAAGGCAACCGAGGCAGAATCTTCCATTGGCATTGGCTCAGTGCCAGCATAGGAGCACCTATTGGACTTTGGAAATGGTTCTCCAAACCTGGAGCTGTTTCTATGTCCTTCCTTGATTGTTGTGTAGATAGGAAGGAGCACAGAGGTGCTCAAGTCCTTTTTGGGGTGTTTTAGCACCAAAACCTCAGCTTTTATTTTTTGTTTCTGTATTGTTTGTTATTTTCTCATTTGTTAAATCCTTTTGCTTTACAAAACACACCCAAGGAGTTGTCTTGCAGTATTATTAAGCCACTCTGGGAGGTTGCAGATACATCTTCACTAAGCTCATTACACTCTGGGCAGGTGTAAATGTGTGTCATAGTGGGGCCTCAGTTTTAGTTTGGGAATCCCAGACCTCCTCCTTCACCTCCACTCTCATCCTTCACATCCTTCCCCTCTCTCTGCCTTTCAGGTATGTGCCATGGAACCTGCACGAAAGGGAGAGAGGGAAGTTTGACTTCAGTAAAAACCTGGATCTGAGGTTTGTGGCACAGACAGCTCTGGTATGAAACACTCCTGTTGGGAGGGGAGGGGGTGTCTGGGTGAAGGTTATTTCCAGGTGTGCCTTGATCACGCAATGGGGACTCATTCCTTGCCCTCCCTTCTGGAATCCTGGGGATTTAATCAGCTTAGCACCCATCCCATATAGTTGGTTCATCTATTCCCTTCTGCTTTGGTACCCAAATTCAGTGGTATTTGGAGTATTGGGAGTGGGGGTTCTGCAGGCAGACAATAATTCCCAGATGAAGCTGCAGTGCAGCTGAGGAAGAGCAAAATCCTGAGAGGGGACCAGGAACAGCTGGGTGAGACCCCGAAAATATCCCAAAATCACCCAAAAATCACCCAAGAACTGACTCCAAACTGCGCCCTGAGAGGGGACCAGGAACAGCTGGGTGAGACCCCGAAAATATCCCAAAATCACCCAAAAATCACCCAAGAACTGACTCCAAACTGCGCCCTGAGAGGGGACCAGGAACAGCTGGGTGAGACCCCGAAAATATCCCAAAATCACCCAAAAATCACCCCAAAACTGACCCCAAACTGAGCCCTGAGAGGGGACTGGGAACAGCTAGGTGAGACCCCAAAACTGCCCCCAAATCACCCAAAAATGGCCCAAAAATACCCCCAAAACCTGACCCCAAACTGAGCCCTGTCATCAATTCCCTTCTGCTTTGGTACCCAAATCCAATGGTGGTTGGAGTCTTGGGAGTGGGGGCTCTGCAGGCAGACAGTAATTCCTCTGTTTGGATCCCCAGGGCCTTCCTTTCCCTGGCAGCTAAAAATGGCCTGTGGGTGATTCTGCGCCCTGGACCTTACATCTGCTCAGAGTGGGACCTTGGGGGTCTGCCCAGGTGAGTCTGGGGATTTCAGTTATATATTTATATTAATCCTGAAAATGTTATTTGCCAAAAGAACCAGAGCCATGGGGCCAGCAGCTCCTCTGCACTTACCAGGGTGAGGGAAGCATTAGGGACAAACAAATCCCAAGCTCCTCATGACCCAGTCAAGGCTCCTTCAAAGGAATTATTTTTCTTGATGGGGATATTTATTTTCTGTGTCCCCAAAGCAGGTGAATGTTCATTATCTTATGGAGCTTTCCTAATTATTTTTTTTTTGAGTGTTTAAAGTAATAATAATTCTTTATGGTATAATGGTTACAGCAAGAAAATAGAATTGGGAGAATCCAGCTTTGCTGTTGCATCTTGATTCTGCATAACATGAACAGGATTTACAGTTTGATGTAAGAATTCGCTTCATCTCAGCTCCATTTTAAAAGTCCTGCTGGAAATCTGCATTATGTGGCTGACAGTAATGAAACCCCACAACTTCTCCAGCCTCCTGTGGTGTTTTTCCCCTGAAGAACAGCTGGAGGAAGCTTTGGAGCACTGGGACTTTCCTGGTTCCTCAGTGGAGCCAGTGCCAGGTTACCACTTGTTTTCCTCACCTGCTCAGAGCACAAACCTCAGTGGAGACACTTGGGGGTTATTTTTTTTTTTTTCACTTTTCACTTGCCTTTAGCATCAGAGTTCAAGTGTCAGGGCCTTACTCCTGAGAGCAAAACTCCTCATGACCAGAGCCAAAATCCACCTCCACATTAGAGATTATGAGAAGTGCATCTGTTATCAGTTGTTGTCACATCACCCACGTGTTTTTTTTTAATCAGACAGATAAAAAATTCTAATTAAGAGCAACAGTACTATTCTCATTTTCCTAAAAAGGAGTTGATTTTTTTTTTTTAAGTCCACAGAGCCACATTTAGCAAAGAGTTGAGTCTTTCAGATCTTTGGAAGGATATTAGTTAAGGGCTCATTTTGCAGAGAAAATGAAGATACAGGCTCATTCCCCTTAAATTGTTACAGCATTATATTGTTCTGCTCTTCAGCAAATTGCCCTCTTTTCTGTTACCTCCAAACAGAACCCAGCCTTGTAAACCAGCAGTAGAAACAATGGGAACAATTACAGAAATCTTCGTTTTGAGAAAGGATTGGGATTTTTTGAAGGAGCACTTGGTTGTAGAGTGCCCTTGGGAATGCAGGGAATTCACTTCAGTGATAAGATTAACGCTTGAAATATTATTGGTAGAGGTGATGAAATGAGTGTAAGGCCTGAAATGCAGAACAAGAAGAAGAGATGGGGAATTGGAGCCTGGATTTACTCACAAGTGAATCATTCACAACTCGGGGTGTCACAACCCACCGTGGGCTGCGGGTGACACCAACCACCCCTGCCCGGCTGTGACTGGATTCCAGGGGGTGAAATGCCTCTGCTTGGCTGCACAGGAGTCTCTAACACATTTCCCCTGCTCCTTTTCCCCAGCTGGCTGCTGCAGGACCCCGAGATGCAGCTGAGGACAACCTACAAGGGTTTCACTGAGGCTGTGGACGCCTATTTCGATCGCCTGATGCACATTGTTGTCCCTCTCCAGGCAAGCACTGTCAGACTGTGCTCTTTGTACTCTTTTCTGACCCAGAGATGGGGCAAATGAGAGGCATTTTAAAAACTTTTACTCTATTTTCAGTCTAACCTGAAGAGTAAGAAGGTACAGATGTTATTATTTACACCATCACAATCAGAAGCCAAACTATTTCTTAATTACAACACGTTATAAGTGTTTCTTGGCCTATCAGCTTTTGCCACACAATGCTCTCAATGCTTTAAAGCCAATCATCTAAAATTACCCCTCATGGGTCTTATTACAACACATCTTTCACAGTTCTATTTCTCCAAAGTATCCAGTCTTATTTGCAAGGCCATCATTTGAAACTTGTTTCCAGTTCTATTTCTCTCTCTCAACAATGCCCTCTCTCTCTCTCTGCCCTATTCCATGGCATTTCTAAGTCAGCATTTCTTATTTCAGTTTACATACACATGCACATTATGTGAGCCTTCTGTCAGGCTTTAAAAATTCTCTGCAAATCCATTTCCTACACAAAGGCTGATCCTTGTCCCTCTCCAGGGGTTGGGGATGGCTGCACAGGGCAGTGTGGGCTGTGTGTGACAGCAGCAGGCTGAGACAAATGTATAAACACATAAAAAATGTGCCACTTTTGCTCCAGGAATCAACACAGGCTGCAGTTTTCCCTTTTTGGGAACATCGGAGGGTGAGGCTGAGTCCATCTGACACTGGTGCATTTTTCCTGCCAGCTGGTGTGGTTAGAAATCGTGGTGAACACCTTCTCTCTCCCTTTTTGTCCCCCACAGTACAAGAGAGGAGGTCCCATCATTGCAGTGCAGGTGGAGAATGAATACGGTTCCTATGCCAAAGACCCAAACTACATGACCTATGTCAAAATGGTAATGGTGGCATTTTCCTTGTTTCTGTGTCAATCTCTGCCATAAATCACCTTCCTTAAAGTGTTTTCTTTTTTTCTGTCTAACTCTGGAGTGTGGTTTGAGAGGCTCTTGAAAGCACCAGCTGCATTTTCTGTGGATGTTTCCTCCAGGAGTGGAAGAGCTGGCACACGACCCTCTCTCAGTGCTGATAAATCTGTGTTTTTGTGTTTTCCAGAGAAGAGGGTGACAGGGAGCTGGGGAGTGTTTGTATTGCAGAGCTGGAATTGAAGAACCTCTCACCTCTAGGTCCTGTTTTGCCTCTCATAGATGATATTTTATAAAGGTTTCCCTTTACTGACTTTACTGGAGGAAAGTTGATGGGAGCAGGTCACCAGGACGCTCCTAAACTTGTGTAATCTGGGGCTCAGCAGGTTAATTTGCCTAATGCCTCCCTCACCTCTGTCAAAAAGAGATTAAACTGTGCCCTGGCTGCTCTGAGTCAGGGATGAGGAGCTGACCCATGCCCAGGGAGGCTGGATTATCCTGGTGGATCTCACAGCATTCTGACCTGTTTGTTTGCCCCCAGCACCAGCAGGGCAGGCAGATAATGAGATCTGCAGTGCGTCTCACTGGGTTTGTTGTTCCATTTCTTCTCACTGAATGCCTAAATGTCTTGCTGCACATCAGGGGGGTCACCCATTCAGTTTTGTTCTTCTGCTACAGGATTATGGGATCCTTCTGAAACCTTTCAGGTACCCCAGCAGCACCCTGAGGCTCACGTTGTCCCATTGCTTAGGGTGTCCTGAGGTTCTTCAAACAAATAAATCCATGGCAGGAGTGTTAATAATTTCCTTAGGGTGTGCCAGCTCCTGCACCCACCCCATCTCGTGCCATGATTTAACTCTGCTCACAAGGTTAAATATGAAATGTGTAGATAAACAAATGAGAGATAATGCCAAGCAAGTGGTTTTCAGAGCCCTGAATGAAGGGGACACAGAGACTCAGGGGGTTTGAGCAGCCTGCAGGCTTGGCCTTGCTTTTCATGGCTCAGTGAGGAAAGAGCTGCTGCTGCTTCAGACTTGTCAGGACACATTCCCCTGCCAGGCCTGTGGGTGTATTTTTGCACTGCCGTTTCATCATATTCCGGGGCTGTGTGCAGTTTGCATCTGAGGCAGTGCAGAATGGTGGTTAGAGGTGAAAAAGTGGGAAAGCAGGATCTGCAGGGCTTCGTTTGTGGTGGGAGAGGGATCTGATGTGAGCTGGGGCTCTGAATCTTTGTTCTGGTTTGTGGCAAGGGGATTAATTCACATCTGGCATCTGTGACCAAGGTGCATCTTCCTGGAATTAATAAACTCGTTAAAACCTGACACAAATCCCTGTGCTTACATCACTTTTTGGGTGCAATGCCTTTGCCTTCCTAAAAGTGCCAGGATGTATTGAGGTGACCCTTCCCACACAGAGCTGAGCTGCTGTTCCTGCTCCTCTGCTGCATTTAATGTGTGCCAGCTCTGCTCTTGCTCCATTTTGCATTTGCCCTCAAAAGGAGGGGAAAAAACTTAGCATTAATGCAGTGCTTAAAGTAAAACTGGTTAGAAATTGCAGTTCTCTCAGCAGCTGAATTCTGTCTGAATTCTGTCTGGATTCAGGTATAAATTTGGTGGTGATGGATTGATGAAGTCACCAGGTTTTCCTGGTTGGGTTTGTCTGTGTTGCAATATTTCTCTAATGCAGACACTTGTGCCATGCCCAGCTCTGCTCTTTGTGCAGGCAGGGACAATAAACAAAGGACTTTATCACATTTCACAATTAGTAATTTAGACTGAAGAGGCTGAGGCCTTGTTCTCAGAGCTCCTGGGAGCTGGGGGAGTGACTTCTAATGCAAGTAGAGTGAAATGAGTGTTTAATTAACAACTGAGGTTTCCTCATCTCTCCTCCAAACATCAGCCACTGTTTTGTAAAGAATCAGCTGTGAGAGAACAATCCTGATGGGAAGAACCTTGTGTGTGCAGGTGGATTTTAGAACCTTGGAGTGCACAATTGTCAGACCTGTCTCTCAGAAGTTCCATCATCTTTGTTTCCCCTAGTGCTTTAATATGGAGGAGCCACTAAATCCACTGATTGTTGAAAAACGTTCATACCTGAGCTCTCCTGTGATGGTGTTCCTTGGAAAATCAGCTCTTCCCTCTTTTCAGCTTCCTCTGTCAGGCAGTCAGGCCTGAGCTGCTTTTCCTTCCCTCTTTCCTCTTTTGATGAAAGGAGTGAAGCTCTTTATTACATTGATCCCAGAAGCTAAAATCCTCAAGTTGGATGCATCAGTGAGAAACCAGTCCAGCTTTCTGAAACAAAATCAGATTTTCCAGTTGTCTTTAAGCTGGGAAAAGCAGTCAGGGAAGCTTCAGGAGGAATGGGAGATGTCCCAGGGATGACATTTCGTTACAAGGCATTGCTGTCCCCACAGAAGGTGATGCTGTAGAGCTTTAATATCCTGGGACATGCTGAACTCTGTTAACACAATGGCTTTTGCTGTTTTTAACCCAGGCCCTGTTGAACAGAGGGATTGTGGAGCTGCTGATGACCTCAGACAACAAGAATGGGCTGTCCTTTGGCTTAGTGGAAGGAGGTGAGTGCTGAGGGAGGGCTGAGATCTCTGGGGAACGTGGCTTTGGAAGGAAAACGGGACTTTAATTCACCCTCTGCACCCACTGGATGTGTTCAGCCTGTGGGAGGAGGGATCCCTTGGCTGGATTGTGCAGCCAGGACAGATCCAGACCCTTCCCAGGGAGGTTTAGAGTGATTTATTTTCCACATAAAGTGTAACACAAAGTGTGTGAAGGGTTGGGCTTCTGTACCTCCCACTGAGCCAAGGGATGGCAGCACCCAGCATTTCTTAATGTTTCGCCAGGCTACAAGGCTGAAAATGCTACTTATTGCACCATTTCAATAGATACTTAACAGGTTCCTCAGCAATTACTAACAGTAGTAACTTATTCCTAAGGTAGGTGCTTTGCAATTAAAAAGAGAAGGAAAAAAGGTGCCTCAAAACCTTGATTTTGAATGTTACATTTAAGCAGTAGTTTGTGGGGCAGCATTATCTTCTCAGCAGGCTTATTTTGGGGTGTAAAGCCTTAGGTGGGTAAAGGAGGGTGTCAGATGTGTAGAATGCAGAAGGAATGCTCATTTCCCTTTTATGAAATATAATTCTAGTAAGTTTTTTAAATGCTGCTTAGCACCCTCCTCCTTTTTCCTGTGAAGAAATGGAGGTGCAGCTGCTTGAGTTTCACTGCGCTTTAAATCTGACTCTTTGGGGCACTGATTCTCAGAATTTCAGGTAATTTCAGCTGGGATTTACTCTGTCCTTGGCCTCTGCTCTCTCCTGTGCTCCCGCCCAAGGTTTAACTGCTCCCCAAATTCAGTGTTTGCAGGGTGCAATCTGAGTGCTCCTGTTACAATTCATTCATAAATAATATTAAATTCCCAAGCTCAGGCACGGAGATGATTAAAGGGAAAGACTTTCCCCTCCTTTTGCTTTTCCGTGTCAGTATGAGAGGGATAAATCAATTAACTGGATGAATCAGTTCATCGCCAGCACCGTGATCTCGAATTTTGGGATTTTTTTTGGGTGTGCAGCAGTTTTCAGCTGTGACCACACAGAGTCACTCTCTGCCTGCCACGGAGCTGTCAGGGGAAGGACTGGTGTGCAAATCCCTGCCTTGCCCTCCTCTCCTCAGAGAATATTTGCAGCCTCAGAGCTCCTTCAGAGTTGTCTTTTCCAGCATGTTCTGCTGGGAGCTCTTTGATCCTGGATGTCACAACAATCTGTTTATTAGAGCCAAGGTGTCACTGATGGGACGTGTGGGATAACCAGGGCTCCAAGGGTGCTGAGGAAGGGGCTAAAGGAGAGACAAGAATCACTCCCCATCCCTGGCAGTGTCCAAAGCCAGGCTGCAACAGGGTTTGGATCAACCTGGGATAGTGGAAAGTGTCTCTGCCCTTCCGGGAGGTGGGATGGGATGAGCTTGAAGGGTTCTTCCATCCCAAACCAATCTGATTCCAAGAATCCCGAGCTGATCTGACCTGACAAAGCCTTTCTGGGAAATAAAAGTTGGATATCAGGAAAAAAGTTTTCCATGGAAAGAATATTAAAATATTGGAATGATCTGCCCAGGGCGGTGGTGGAGTCACCATGCCTGGATGTGTTTAAGGACAGACTGGATGTGCCAGGGTTTAGTTGAGGTGTTGGGGCTGGGTTGATGATCTTGGAGGTCTCTTCCAACTTGGTGATTCTGGGATTCTGTAATTCTGTGATCCTGTGGAAGGCTCTGCTGTCCCTCCAGGCTGCAGCACCACGATGGGATCCCTCGTGGGAAGAACACCCCATGGGAAGGATAAAAAAGGCTCTGGGCACTGCTGCTCTTTTCCGTGGTGTGCTGTTAATCTTCATGAAAAGCACAGCTGGGCATGTTCTCCCTCAGAACTGCCAGCTAACACATGACATCACTGCTAAATCCACCTTTGATTTTGTTCTCCTTTCGTGTTCTCTGTGCTGAATTCCTCAGCTGAGTGCACTACACAGGTCAGCCTATTAAAATCAAGGTATAAATAGTGAGAAGTGAGCTTTTTCTTCTGTAAATATTCTGTTTGAAGTGCTCTGCCTGACACAACTGGGGCTGGGTTTGATGGCAGCTCTCTTGTTAGGAGTCAATTTTTAATGCTGAATCACATCATCGCTGCTGCTTTTGCAGAGTTTGTCTGGGAGAAACATCAGCCTGACAGAGAGGGCTGGGAGGCACAAAAAGGGTTGAGATTTTTGTCCCAGGGGCTGGGACACTGATCCCAGATTAATGTCTCCTGTCCTGCATGTAGGAGCATCCGTGGAGGGCAGGGAGAAGGAGCTCTGCAGACCTGAGATATTCTAGAAACACCTGGTTTTATTGCAAGGGTTGTGGGTAAAAAGGGCTTTGCCTNTCCTTTTGTGTTAAATATTCTAATTTGCAGAGACCAACCAGCACAAGATACAAAACCTACAGACTTTGCACACAGCCTGTGAGAACTGCTATATCACCATATCATCCTGTATTCTAAACTCTAAAGACTACTTTTCTTATGTACCTTTTCCCTGATGCCTTGGCAGGGTGGAGAGGGGCTGCACCCTTGGGTCCTTTTGTTTTCTGTCCTTCCACCCATCTCCAGCTCATCCCCATCTTCCTCCCTGCCATGATCACATCTCAGAGCTGCCCTTCATTTCTATTTCACTCACAGCTTTTACATCTCCACTATTTCTTACCAGGCAATCATATCTGCAAACCCTTCCTGTCCCATCTTTCCCAACACTGCAGGCTGGTGTTCCCACTCCAGAGCCTGAGGATGGCAGGAGCACAGAAAACTCTTCCCATTCCAGTTCCCTGTGGTTCTCCTGTCCTGTGGCTGCTCTCACTCTCCCCCACAGACATGACAAGCTGTAGGATATTGCCTGGGAAGGGATTCCTGCAGCCAAAGCCTGAGAGAGCAGCGTGGCATCCAGACAGCACTTTCTAATAACTTTGCCTTTATGTGGTGCCTTTTAAGTGAGGATCTCCAAGAGCTTTCCAGGCTCAAATTAGAGCTGCTGACACCCCAGGAGCTGCTCTGATGCCTCTCTCTGCCTCTAATATCTCTGCACATTAGAGCTGAAGGATGGCCTGGGAGGATTCCACTGTCTGCTGTGCTTCACTTGGGTTCTGCATAGCAAGTGAAGGCTTTGATGGGGGATCTCTGGGGAGGTTATTTGGGGGGTTCAGAAGGTGTTGCAGCTCCCTCCTGCTGATGGGGAATCTCTGAGGAGGTTTTTTAGGGGTTCAGAAGGTGTTGTAGCTCCCTCCTGCTCATGGGGGATCTCTGAGTAGTTTTTGGGGGGGGTTCAGAAGGTGTTGCAGCTCTCCTGCTGATGGGGGATCTCTAAGGAGGTTATTTTGGGGTTCAGAAGGTGTTTCAGCTCCCTCCTGCTGATGGGGGATCTCTGAAGAGGTAATTTTTGGGGTTCAGAAGGTGTTGCAGTTCCCTCCTGCTGGGCCTAAGGAGATGCTCCCCTAGACATTTTGTATGAGTCTAAATTAACACATTTTTCTTTCCCCACTAGCACTGGCCACTGTTAACTTTCAGAAACTGGAGCCTGGGCTGCTGAAATACCTGGACACAGTTCAGGTAAGATGCAGAAACACTTTGTTCAACCATATTTTCCAGCACTAGAAGTGAAGCACTGATATTCTGTTTGGGATTTGGGGCTTCATTCTCACTAGGCTAAATCCTTCTGGAATCAGGGAAAGAGGATTTAATTATCCTGTTATCCAGCACCTTCTAAAAAGGCTTTTCATCCAGCTGTGCCCTGCGTTTAGGGGTTAGAATTCTTTGAGTGTTGGTACCCAGAGCATCCCAGTGCACAATTGTCAAACCTCTCTCTTGGAAGTTATATTATCTTTGTCCCAAACTTCTTCACCCCGATGCTGTGGGTGCTCTTTGCAAACTGCAGGTGTGTCTGTGCACTGTGGTGGGTGTTCACCCATCTCCAGGGCCTCATTCAGGGCAGATTGATGAAGTTTCAGCATGTTTGAGCATTTTTAACCCCTCTGTGCTGTCAGGGAGGGAATTGAACACTCAGTGTGAACAGTCCTGATTGTGATGAGGGAATGGCCAGTTTGGGGGTTAGTGACAGCTTCTCTCTCTCTTTACACCCCCTGTGCTCTTTTCCTGTGCTCTGCTTGCTCCAGATGAAGGATGTGAGCAGTTGGGATCTGCCCCCAGCCCTGATCAGTTCTCTTCTCACCCCTTCCCTTGGCTCTTGCCTGGCTGAGGAGGGAAGCCCTGCTGGATGTTCAATCCCACAGCTTTCCTTTGTTTTCTTTTCCTCTGCTGGCAAAAGAGGCTCTGCTGGAAGTGCTTTCACCTCCTTTAGGTCTTCCCGAATTCCCCAAATCCTGCAAATGAACGGAAGGTGGCACTTTTCCCTCCACTTGAATGCAACGTGGCCCCAAAAAAGCAGCTCCTCCTTTGCCACACTACGAGACAGGAAATGTTCGTAGGGGTTATGAAGCTGTTTTATTTTTCCTTGTTATGATTTTTGTGTTCCAGAAGGTAATAAAATCCCTTTTCTGACTGAGGATAGATTGATTAAATGCATTTCCAAGAGCTGCAGTGTTTAGATGATTACAGGCAGTTTTCTCCTAATGAAACACCAGTTCCTTTAATGCCACTTACCTGTGGCTCAGACAAAACCCCTTTTACACACAAAAGGGCAAAAATAAATCCCAGGAGGCTGGAGGGGCAGCCAGGTGAGCACACACTGCCCTGCCCATGCCACGGGGACAGGAGGGATCCTGCAGGAGCTCAGGGGAGCTGGAGGCACTGACAAATGGGAAAGCAAATTGCTCTGTGTGCAGAGCCTTTAATGAAGACCTAATTCCTGCAAATTCTTCCCTGCCAGCACCATATGCAGCATTAAAAAGGCATTAAAGCAGCTCAGGTTTGCTGCTGTACCTTGGCAGGCAGTGCCTGCCCTGCACCTGCAAAGCTCTCAGCTGGCAGTGGCAGATAAGCAGACATTTATAAATGTGTGTTTCTAGCAGGAGCTAAACACTGACAGTTGGTTTGGCCCTTTTTTTTTTTTTGCTGCAGCTCTTCCCAAAACAGCAGCAACTCAGAAGTGTTTGATGGCACCTGATTGTGTGCCCTGGGCTTTGTGCAGAGGCACTGTGGAAAATGAGGTTCATTGCCTTAGAAGAATTTTTAAGTTAANAGAAAAGCAAAAGTTTCCAGCTGAGGTCCCTCACCAGAAAGGACACCCACTCCTTCAAATTCTTTGCTTTTAACCTTTTATATATTCATTTTTCAAACATTCCTTTGAGTTCAGATGTTCCCTTGGTTTTTGGCCCCTCCCACCCCCTTCCAAACTTGTCCCATTCTACCAAATTAACATTTTATTAGATAAAATTCTTGTTGGCATCTCATGTCTTATTTTTCTTACCCCAGGAGATCAATAAATTCCTTTTTGTAGCTTTTTGGTTCACAATCAATTCAAGAATGTAGGAGGGTTCTCTCTCCCCTTATCTTCTGGTGAGGGTTTGATTCAGTTTGGTCAACTGGTTTGACTGGTTTTAGATGTTAGAAAAAAGCTTTTACAACTCAAAAAGCAAATATACATTTATCACATTTCTACGACTGTTAATAATAAACAGTCTTAAGAATAAGGAAATCCAGTAAAACCTTCCTGTGTTATACATAGCATTCATTTCAATATTTGCAAAAAGCCAACTTTAAAATATTTATATTTTTCATATATATATATATTTATATATTTTTTTTTAATTTATATTTATTGTATTTATAACAAACGCAAAGCTTTGCTTGCCTGTTCTGGGCATTGCTGACCCACAGTTTCTTGTCTCTCACATACCCAGAGCTCCTTTTTTTCTGTGCCATCTGAGAAGAAAACACTCCTGTAAAAACCACATCACCACATTGGATTGGAACAATTCTTCTCTAGAAAAAAAAAAAAAAAATAAAATAAATTGGTGACTGCAGGACTGTCCTGAATTCATTTTAACTCTGTTTTTTTTCTCTTGACAGAAAGACCAGCCAAAGATGGTGATGGAGTACTGGACTGGGTGGTTTGATAACTGGGGAGGCCCTCACTATGTCTTCGATGCTGATGGTGAGCACCAAAAGCTGTTCTTACAGAACATTTTGTGGTGAATTTCAGCCCCTTGTGAGTGCAGCACCTTCTCCCTGGTTTAAAAGCTCGTTTGGAAGGCTACTACTAAAAAAACAACCCCCAGGGTGTCTAAAGAGCAGTGAAAACAGAGCTCTCCAAGACTGTTTTAACGACTCTCTCATCCTCCTGCAATTGTCTCTGTAATTGGGTCATTAGTGTGTTCCTTCAGGAGTCTCACCGAGGAGTCCTTGCAGCTCTTCTCCTTAAAAGCAAAATTCCAGCTGGAAGCCACCAGCTTTACCCTTTTTCACCTGGAGGAGAGGATTATTTGAATGCATGAATTCATCAGTAGAATGTGCTGCCCCTTCCTGAGGACAAGATGCAAATCCTCACACAAATCACTGTGACTGCACAGGAGTGACCAGAACGGCTCTGATTTGAATTCCTGCCCCAGATTTGTGCTCTGCGACCTCCCTAGCACTTTACCCTTTTATTTTTTTTGCAGAGATGGTGAACACTGTAGCAAGCATCCTCAAGACAGGAGCATCCATCAACCTCTACATGTTCCATGGAGGAACCAACTTTGGCTTCATGAACGGGGCTTTGGAGGCTGATGAGTACAAGTCTGATGTCACCAGTTATGGTGAGTTTATTTATGAGTACAAGTCTGATGTCACCAGTTATGGTGAGTTTATTTATGAGTACAAGTCTGATGTCACCAGTTATGGTGAGTTTATTTATGAGTACAAGTCTGATGTCACCAGTTATGGTGAGTTTATTTATGAGTACAAGTCTGATGTCACCAGTTATGGTGAGTTTATTTATGAGTACAAGTCTGATGTCACCAGTTATGGTGAGTTTATTTATGAGTACAAGTCTGATGTCACCAGTTATGGTGAGTTTATTTATGAGTACAAGTCTGATGTCACCAGTTATGGTGAGTTTATTTATGAGTACAAGTCTGATGTCACCAGTTATGGTGAGTTTATTTATGAGTACAAGTCTGATGTCACCAGTTATGGTGAGTTTATTTATGAGTACAAGTCTGATGTCACCAGTTATGGTGAGTTTATTTATGAGTACAAGTCTGATGTCACCAGTTATGGTGAGTTTATTTATGAGTACAAGTCTGATGTCACCAGTTATGGTGAGTTTATTTATGAGTACAAGTCTGATGTCACCAGTTATGGTGAGTTTATTTATGAGTACAAGTCTGATGTCACCAGTTATGGTGAGTTTATTTATGAGTACAAGTCTGATGTCACCAGTTATGGTGAGTTTATTTATGAGTACAAGTCTGATGTCACCAGTTATGGTGAGTTTATTTATGAGTACAAATCTGATGTGACCAGTTATGGTGAGTTTATTTATGAGTACAAGTCTGATGTCACCAGTTATGGTGAGTTTATTTAGCTGATCAGTACAAGTCTGATGTCACCAGTTATGGTGAGTTTATTTTACAAGTCTGATGTCACCAGTTATGGTGAATTTATTGTCCCTGCCTTACCTGTGCAGCTCTGACTGCCCCAGGACAGGAACCAGCAGCACTGAGAAGTGATCAGCACAACCACTGGAGAGATGAGATAGGACACAGCTCAGGAGTGAATTCCTGTCTAAAAAGAAGCTTACAGGAGTGTTTTCAATTCCCAACCCATCCCAGGAAATAAATCTGAATTGTAACTAGAGGTGTCACAGATGATGAATTGATATCTTTTTTCCTAGGGGGAGATGGTGATCCAAGACACTATTTTTTAATTTTACCAAGTCACTTTTTACCATAAATCTCTTTTCATCCCAACAGCCCATGGGTAAAATGGTTAATTGTTGCCTTTTATGCTGTGTGAAATTCTGGATATGTGCAAATTAGATCTCTGAAAGTGTGAATGGCTCTTCTCTAAATTAAGGAATTTTGTGGCTGTTTAATGATGTTCACTCAGATTAAAGTGTGCAGATTTCCATGCTATAAACAATGCCATGAAAACTGTGCCTGGGGCTTTTATTTCTTGCCACGAAACCATCCCAGAGCTGCTTTATGTTTTTAGAACATGTGCTGCTTCTCTTTCTCCTCCAGATTACGATGCTGTGCTGACAGAGGCTGGGGACTACACATCCAAATTCTTCAAGCTGAGACAGCTCTTCAGCATGGTCATTGGTAATGACACACCCTGCAACCACAGCTCTGCTCCGCCCACACTGGCAGATTATTTAAATTATTTAAATTGGGAATTATTTAAATTGGGAATTATTTATATTGGCCCTTCTGCTGGGGCTCTGGTTGGTTGGGAATGGATGGGAGGAGGTCTGGAGGTATCTTGAATTTGTGTTGTCTGCAATCATTGTTCCATCTTTCTTTTTGCATCCCAGGCCAGCCCCTTCCTCTGCCTCCCATGATTGAAAGCAAGGCCTCCTATGGTGCCATCCTCTTGCACCAGTACATCTCTCTCTGGGATGTGTTGCCAGCACTTTTACAGGTAGTGACACCTCTTTTAATTCATCCCAGACACCTCAAAGGCATCAGCTTTTAGAGCAGTTTGTGCTCTGCCTTGCTATCCTGTTGCCAGACAGACACAAAAACTACACTCACGCAGTCCAGTTGTGAGAATGAGAATAAAGGATTATTTATTTGGGATTAGGATTGAAATAGTTTTTGGAGTTTGATCAGCAATTGGGCCATGAGGTTGACACCTCTCTGGTCAACCTAGAAGTCTATTAATCTGTCCTTCCCCCAGGAAGGAATGCACCGTTTTCTAAACATCACTCTTTGTTTATGTTACAATGGGTGAGAAAACTCCAGTACAAAATGTAAAACATCAGAAAGCTGAAAAAAATCAGGGTGACATTATCCCACAAGGATGAGGTTGGGAGATTTTTTTTTTTTTTTTTTTGCCAAGGATATGCAAAAGCAGCAAATCTTTTATCCCACCTTTTTCACTGCTGCTTCTGCTCTCTTGGAATTGCTGTTTTGCTCCTTTTTCTGGTCCTTTGGTGCAGCTCCCTTGGGGCCAGGAGGGAATTTGGGGTCTCTTTGGAGGCAGAGTGGGAAATGAGTTGCCTCTGCAGTGAGAGGCCACTCCTGATGCTCCATTTGCTTCTCCCCTGCAGCCCATTAAATCAGAGTTCCCTGTGAACATGGAGAACCTGCAGCTGAACGACAGCATTGGGCAGCCCTATGGATATGTGCTCTATGAGACTGTCATTTTTGGGGGGGGCCACCTGCACACCAGGGACCACGTCCGGGACCGGGCACAGGTAGGGCCCCAAAACTCCCTCAGGTTGGCTGGAGGGCAGGAAATGGGGGAAAAACATGAAATTTTAGTTCCACGATTCACTCTTGCCACTCCTCATCTGAGCCCCTAAACCCTTATCACTTCTAATTAAATTTCCAGTTCCACTCTGCTAAAACTTGTAACGTCTTTAAACATCAAGATGTTGTTGAATGTGCTGAGAATATTTTAGGTTTTTATTCCCACTTGCACTGACAGTGACACAGTTTTGGACACTTGAGTTGTAGTTTCAAGCAAGGGACAATTTCCTCCCCAAATTCAGCTGGAGTGAGGTGATTATGATGAGCAAATCCTCTGTTCTGCAGGTGTTTGTTAACACCATGTACGTGGGGGAGCTGGACTACAACACCGTGGAGCTCTCCATCCCCGAGGGACAGGTAACTGCTGGGGATTGCTCAGAGTGTGGGTAACAGGCTCACCAAAGAGGGAGAACTCTCAGAAAGGCACCTCCTCCTAACCCAGACTAGCTTGGTGCCCTAATCAGACACAGATAGTGGGATTTCACTGCCAAGTTACCATTTGTGATTGAAAAGTGGGGCTTGAATGCTTTCCCATGGAGAAAATTCAAGTTACTGTAGCTTTTGCTGCACAGAATTTGTCATCCTCTTACCACAGCCACAACAACGGGGTACAGGTACCTGTTATTGCAGATTAAATCCATGCAGGCTTCATTTCCTCAGGTTCTAAGGGGCTTTGGAGGCTTTTGGGTCTCAAATTGAATGAGGGGGAATGTCTCTCCTTAGCTCAGAGAGCACTTTTACCCTGGCAGAAGCTGGCACTGAGAACACTGTATTGACTGAGCACATTTCAACAGAGCTGAGGTGGCTGTAGGAGCAGGTGAGGGGGTGGGATGCCCTGGTTGTTTTTAAGACTTGTGGGAGAGTTTATGGCACAATCCTGTCCTGTGTCAAACTCCATTTCTGGCTCTGGGGGTGATGCCAAAACGGGAATTAAAAATTCAAGTGGGGAAAAAAAATAAAAATCCAGAAATCTTCTGTGCAAAGGCTGCGATTTCCTCACTGTTTGCAGTAGAGAACTACTTTAAATTTAATTTATAAACTGCAGCTGTGGTGCCATTTCCCCCTTTAAACACCCCTGCTGAGGCTGGTGCAGCTGATGGTTGTCCTGGTTTGTTCCCGGCAGGGTTTCAGGCAGCTGAGGCTCCTGGTGGAGAACAGAGGGCGCGTCAACTACGGGCTGGCCCTGAACGAGCAGAGGAAAGGTGGGTTTGGTTCCTGCTCCCAAACCCTCCCAGAGAGCTCTCAAAGCACTCTGTGGGCTCTGCTCAGAGCCAGCTCAGGGCCCAGGGCTGCCTGGGAGGGTGAGCTGGAACAGAGGCTGGGCAGAGCTGGAGAAATAAAGTAGGTGTTTATTGAATCCAGGATCCACCCTGGGCAGGACAAGAGCCTGGCCAAGGCTGCACCCAGGGTGGACCAAGAATAGTCACAAAAAAATGGCAGACTGGTCATGAGCTTTCACACTTTGATAAGTTTTGGTCCATTTGCATATTGGGGTTTAATTGTCCAATTACAGCGTCAGGTTGTGAGGTCCCATCATTCCTGTTCCTCCCTCCAGCCACCCTTTGTGCTTTTGGGCTGAAAGTTGTCCTTGGTGTGCAGCAGGAAAAGGATTTGTTTTGTGTCCCTGCTGTGTGCAGAGCTGAGTGACACTGACTGTGATCTCAGAGCTGCACCCCTGGGCACCACAGAACATGAAAATACATAAACTAAAACTTAAGGCATCACCAGCACAGCTCTGGTGGTGCTGGTCAGGACAGGGAGGTGGTGGGAAATGGGGTGAGGGAGGGAATGTGTTAATAAACATCCTCACCCCCTGTTGGAGTGATCAGGGGAAAAGCAGTGGCTGCTCAGTGCCCTGCACCAGGGTTTATTTTATAAGGGTACAGCTAAACCCAGGGCTATCAGGGAATCTTGCTCTGCTCTGGGTTTCCTAGGTGATGCTCAGCTCCCTTTCTCTTGCTCTGTGAGCATATTACTTCACAGGGAAGAAAGGAAAATACCTTTTTAAATCTGTGTTTTCCCTCGAGGGGTTGATGTTGGAGGATCACACCATTTAAAAGCTCACACAGTGTCAGGAAGAGGGAACTGCATCCCCTTGAGCAGAATTGACTGAAATGCTCAAGCCTATCACACACAGTGGTGGAGCTGGAATGGGGTTGATTCTATTTTAATGGGGAACTATGTGCAAAAGCTCCATAAAATAGATTAATGGAGTTAGGCATGTGACTGTATCGATTTTATTTAATGCAGAAAAGTTACACAGACCTCAGTGCTGTGATTAGGAGGCTGCATTAGCACCCAGGCTGTGCCTGCTTCAGAGAGAGCAGCTTGAACAAAAGGGTGCTAAAGGTGAATGGCTTATTATGTCATGACTGACATTAAAATCCTGGGATGGAAAGCCCAGCAGCAGCCCCTGGCTCAGGTGTGTTTTGCTGTGCCTGTTAGAGAAGTGATTGACTGCTTTAAAAAAGAAATATCTGCTTTAAAAAAGAAGTATCTGTGTGTGGTCAGCTCAGTAAATCCCAGCAATCCCTGTGCCTTTGCCAGCACATCCCAGTGTGTTCTGCTGGGAATAGAAAAGGGGCTCTGAGACCCTGGAGAGGAGAGAATGGAGAGGCCAGAGTTTAGTGACTCTCCCCACTCAGTCTGGATGAGCAATGGGACCATATGGACTCTAATTCCACTGCAGAACGTGGCTGCTTTCCCATCTCCTGCTGCTCCTCAGATTCAAATAGCAAAAAATCCATCAGCTTTAGCTGCTCCTCAGCTCTTCATTCCCCCCATTGCTCTTCCAGGCTTAATTGGTGACGTCTTCTTGAATAAAACCCCCTTGAGGAACTTCAAGATTTACAGTTTGGAGATGAAACCTGCCTTCATGAAAAGGTTTGTGGCATTTTAACTTTTTTTTTTTTCTTTTCTTTTTTTCCCTCATTTGAAACCACCTGTTTTCCAGCAGTGCAGTGTCTAATAGGGAGCAGCTAAATGAGGTAACAGTGGGGAGGTGGATTTTTGCACTGATAAGTTCCTTGCTGATACTTTTGCCTGAAATAGTGCAGGAACTGGTGCCAGCTGATCCATAATATCATTTAGGGGGAGAAATCTAATCCCACAGTGCAGGATTTAAAGATTTCCTTGCAGCAGGGTTACATCAGGTAGGTAGAAGCCAGGCTTACCCAAAGGGAAGGATCCCCTCACACCCACATTGGAAATTTCGGGTAATTTTGGAAATATTCTTTCTGGAAATTACCAATCTGCCTGATATATTTAGTAATTCAGCCTGGCAAGGGATGGATTAATTCTAGAAAGCTACTGATAGTGCATTAACAATCCAGATGGCTCCCTCTCTTTTATGTTGTTTTGCTTTAATTCAAGGAAGGAAATTTAGCAGGGGGACGTTGAAGAGCCTCTGTCAGCACATAGAGAAAACCTCAGCAAATGCTTCAGGCAGCAGATGCCCTATGGACTCTGGCCACAATCCAGAGACACTCTTTTCAGTGATGTTTTTAATACCAGAAAGCAACATAAGTGCATCCCCCAAGATATCACAGCTGCCCCATTTTGTGTAGGAGGGAGAGACAGAGGCCCCGTTAAACCAAAAAATGGATTTTAAAAGGAAAAAAAAAATAAATCCACACTCTGAAATGCCTGAGGACAGTTTTACCAGGTGCTGAGGGGCTACCTGAAGGATTCTTATTGATGGGGTAACTCAGAGCCTTTTGGACCTGCAGGGTGTTTAGAGGAATATTTCCAGTGAGGAGCATTAAAGCAAGTGAACTGCCAGGGCCAAACAAAAGCAAGATTAGTCACCACTAGCCTCAGCTCCTGGCTGCTGACCAGCAGCACTGAAACACAATCGGCTCACAGTCCCCTCGGGGGAGAAGGGAGAGGAGTGTTGTGAAAGGAACTGTCACAGGCTTTTAGTTGAATAATTCAGCGGCAGCCAGGCTGCACTGGATCAATAACTTCCCCCAGCCCAAGAGCTGCAGTTTGTAAGGGTTGGAGGGAACGTGTTCTGACAGAAGCTCAAGGCTTCTCTGGGATCCTGTTCTCCTCATTTCCTCTTCTGCTCGTGCCCTGCTCCCAAATTGTTGCCTCAGGTAAGGGATGTCAGATTTCCCCTCATTACTGCACACCTGCAAGGATGTGTTTGTTCCTCGACAGGAGCCCTGGCAGGAGTGTCTGCTGTGAATCCTGTCAGCTCTGCAGTCTCAGACATTTAAAGCACCTTGGCAGATCTGAAGGATCCTCAGCAACCAGCGTGAAGCAGAGCTTTTGTCCCAGACTAGTTTGGGTGGAAGGGACTTTAAAGATCCTCCAGTCCCACCTCTGCCATGGGCAGGGACTCCTTTTACTATCCCAGGTTACTCCAGCCTGGCCTTGGGCACTCCCAGGGATCCAGGGGCAGCCACAGCTGCTCTGGGCACCCTGTGCCAGGGCCTGCCCACCCTCCCAGGAAGGATTTTTTCCTACTATCCAATCTAAACCTGCTCTCTTCCAGTCTGAATCCTTTTCCCCTTTGTCCTGTCACCATGTGCTCTTGTAAAAAGCATTTCCCCTTGCTGTGGAGCACCATAGGTGGTGCCATGTGGGCAATGGATTTGTAGAGGATTCTCCAAGCCTGACACAAGGCTCACACAGTCTTGTGCATCTGTGTGCAAACTCTGAGATAGGAAATGCTGACTTAGAAAGGCCATGGGAGAGAAAGGCCATTGTTGAGAGAGAAATGGAACTGGAAACAAGTTTCTAATGATGGCCTTGCAAACAGACCAGATATTTTGGAGAAATAGAACTGTGAAAGGTGTATTGTAGCAAGACCATGTGGGGTATTCTTAGATTGACTTAGAAGCATTAGCAGCAAAAGCTGATAGGCAAAAATCCACTTATAATGTTTTGTAATTAGGAAATAATTTGCTTTCTGATTGTGCTGGTGTGAATTGTAACATCTGCACCATCTCTCCCTTCTCACGAGACTGAAAATGGAATAAAAAACTTTAAAAACCACCTCTCAAGAGCCCCATCTCTGGGTCAGAAAAAAGGGTTTTCTTGACAGTGACACCCCCAGTTATCCTCCTCCTGTCCCCCAGCTTGGCCTGGCAGTGGCTGGTGGGGCCAGGGGCAGGTGTCCCAGCTGTTCTCTGTTGCAGTTTGCAGCACGTCTCAGGCTGGAGCTCAGTCCCGGATTATTTTGTGGGGCCGGCGTTTTTCCGTGGGAGGCTCTGGATAGAGCAGCAGCCACAGGACACCTTCTTGAAGCTGCAGGCAAGTGCTGGTTGTTCTTAATCAGGGTTTTTGAGAAGCTGGTTAGAGAGACACTTGTGTAACAGCTCTGACTGATCTCTGTGTGTGTGCAGCCTCCCCCTTCTCTCTCAGAGAATTATTCTGAGGTCTGACCGTCTCCTCCAGGTAATTCTGTTCAGTCTGGAGAGTCCTGTGAGAAAACATGCAGTGCTGACCCTGCAGAGCTGCCAGTGACCACTTCAGCCTTTTTTTTATTGGCATACAAATGCTATTTGCTGGTTGCAGAGGAGTAATGGGCACAGAAAATAAAAGAGGGCCTTGTTTTATTCCTGTCTCCTCAGTGTGACATGGAAAAAGAGTCAATTCTTTGTGGCCATGGCATGGGAGTTAGAATTCCTGTCATCCTTCTGTGGGAGACTGCATGGAACTTCAGATGAGACTTTAAATATTTTTAAATTTCCTCCTCTGATTTCCCTCCCTTAGAGCCAACCTTGTGCCCAGCCTTACTGTCCTGCTCACATTCCCATTTATTGGGAAAATTATATTGATTGTAAATCAGGCCAGACATCAGCAATCCAGTTTTTCTGTCACCTGGGAAAGAGGTGAGGGCAGATATTCCATGCTTGGGAAGGAATAAAGGCCTCTCTGTTAAAAGGGAAAAAAATTCCTGTACAAGCAAAAGCACAAATTGCACATTTTTGAAAGCTTTATCCTTTTAATGAGCACATTAAGGATAACTCCTGTTCAACAGGGCTTATTTAAATGTTCCTGGCTGCAGGGATTTGCCCAGGGAAAGCAAGCAGAAAACCTGCAGAAAGTGGCTGGAAGGAATGCAAGTGTGAAAGCAGATTTGGTTTCCTGGGGGGATGCTAACGAGGCAGCAGAGCTGCATCAGTAATTCCGTGTTCTGCCTCAATTCCAGGGCTGGGAGAAAGGAGTGGTGTTTGTCAATGGTCAGAACCTGGGCAGATACTGGAAGATTGGACCTCAGGAAACACTTTACCTTCCTGGGCCCTGGCTACGGAGAGGGGGCAACGAGGTGAGAACTCTGCTGGGATTGCTGGGGCTGCCCTTTGCCTGTTGGGGTTGTTAAGGATCCTTGTCCCAAGGAGCCACATGTGCCCAGGACATCAGTTATCCTTTAGCTCTTTGCCTGTTGGGGTTGTTAAATATCCTTGTCCCAAAGAGCCAGATGTGCATAGGACATCAATTATCGTTCAGCTCTTTGCCTGTTGGGGTTGTTAAGGACCCTTGTCCCAAGGAGCCAGATGTGCCCAGGACATCAGTTATCCTTTAGCTCTTTGCCTGTTGGGGTTGTTAAGGACCCTTGTCCCAAGGAGCCAGATGTGCACAGGGCACATCAAACCTTAATCCTGTCTCAAAGCAGAAAAAACACTTAAACCACTACACTAAATTTGGCAGAGACAGGTGAATGTGAAACCACCACAGTCCTTTAGCTGAAAGCCAGTGCAGTAGAGGGGAAGGACAGTGCTACCTCCCAAGATCTCTGAAAATTAGGGGAGGTGCTGCTCTAGAGCTGCCCTGGCTCTGACAGCCCTTGAGGGCTGACAAGGATGGCAGCTGGACCTCACAGCTCTGCCCCAGGTTGGAAATCGGGACAAACCTGATGTGATGCTGCTCCATCCCTGCACCACCACACTCACTGATCTCTTTACATGGTGCTTCCTTCTCCTCCTCCTCAAAACATTTCAATCCCCCCCAGGCTTGGTAAGAAGGGCTTTTCTCTGTCCCTGTGCAGATTGTGATCTTCGAGGAGCGCACGGCGGGCAGGATCATCCAGTCCGTGGACATCCCCTATTTGGGCCGGACCCAGTACGTGGATTGAGAGCTGCTGGCCCACGTTTGGCTCACCCTGAGTACTCCTGCTTGCATGAGTGATGGCTCAGCACCTGGGCATGCTCATCTCCACCAGAGCCAGGGGGAGGGTTTGCCCTCTCTGGCAGTGAGTTCAGAGGAGAGGACAGCCAGAGGAAGCAGGGCATGCACCATGGATGGATGGATGGATGGAGGGAGGGAGGGATGGAGGGATGGATGCAGCAGCCTCGTCTCCCTGGAATACTGAGGCCCCCCCAGCCCGGATGGCTGAGCATGTTCTGGACCATCTGGGGGAATAAAAAGGTGCTGGAGGCAGGTGGGAGAGAGAAAGAGAAGGAACTGAAGCCATCTGAACCTGAAGCTGAGCTCAGCTTTCCAGGGACTTCCAAAATGTGCTATCGCTGGCCTCCTCGTTTTTATAATTAGGTAGGGAGAAAATAGTTGGTGAATATGTGAGTAATCAGGTGTGGAAAACCATTCTGGTGTGCTTTGAGGCAGATTTTAGCAAGTCTGTCTGCAAAAAGGCCATTATGTGTTCCCTTGTTGGAAGGCAAGGTGGTTGTCAAATGACTTTTTAATTTCAGCTTTATTTTTCCACTAAGTTTTACTATGGAGGTCGTCTCTCTCTCAAAAGGAAAAAAAAATAAATTAAAAAGTGAGATGTGTTTTGTCTTCTATCAAATGTGTCATTATGTTTCAGGGCAGGCAGGAATGAGAATTTCCAGGGAGGAGGAGAGAACAAGTGAGTCCTGCAATCCCCTCTCCACCAGTGCTCACACTGTGAAGCACCTAAAGATGAAATTCCCCCTTGGAAAATGAGCAGGGATCAAGTTTTGGCTGAGATAGAAGCAAAGGGACTGCAAGTGGGAAAACTCATCCCTGCTTTCTCCTTAAAGCTGCTGTGGGATTTTGGCTCCTGGTTTCTTTTCTCTTTTTGTCCCTCTAAACAGAAACTCGGGATTTAGGTAAACATATGACTTTTTTTTTTTTTTTTAACTCACCAGTTCCAAGGCACAGAGGAGCTACACCCTCCTTAGGGAGAGATCAAACCTGAGCTGTGAATCCTTCAGAACCTCCAAGGAGTCTCTGCTCTCTGTGCCAGTCCCAGGAGTGAGCTCTGACAGAAACACCAGGCTGTGTCTGTAACGGAGGTGGCAGGCTATTCTGGCTCTTAGAAACCATCGTTTTATTTAACAAATTTAAATACAGTTTGTTTTAAAACTGAGAACAGACAGTGCAGCTGGAACACGCTCCATCCTGGCCAGGTGTGGGCACACCTATCTCTGCTCCCCAGAGCCACAGCAGCTCCTGCGGCCAGAGCAAATGTGCAGGGCTGTGCTCAGGATTCCATCCTTTGCCTTTTTCTGGAAGTTATTTCCTTCCAAGGAGGGAAGGTTGGAACCCAGCAGGGACTGGAATTCAGGTTAGTGAACCAAAACATGCAGCTCGGAGAGGACATCAGCTGGAAACTATTTCAACGCTATGAAAACTTGGTAGTCCTTGGAAAAATGTCTCTTTCCACTGTAGGGTTTGCAGACTGAAGGAAACTGGGAAGGACAGTACAATAACAGAATAAATCTACTTGAGTGCAGAGTTTTAATCCAAGGTAACAATACCTGTTCCCATAGAGCAGCCAGCAGCATCCAACACTTTCTTTCCAAGTAGTGCTTCAGCCATTGCATCTAAAAGGAACGTTTTTGTAAAGGCTTCTGTGGCTGGGAACTAAAAGAATGTGACTTTTTTCCTCAACGGTTCTGATATACAGTGGGAGAAAATAACTTACAAAAAATATTTTCCTTTTGAAATATCAGGAAATACACAATGTCATTAGTCCAAGGGGAGACTTCTGCACCGTGAAGCCAACAATCAAACCCAGAGCTTTTTTTAATAGTTCTATGTGTTAGGGCTAAAAATAACCAAGTCTATTGCAAGGATTACATTTTTTTTTCCCCTCAGTTCAAAGGTAAAATTGTGCTTCAAAATTTTTTTGAAGGAATTGGGACAGCGGCGGGGGGGGGGGGGGGGGGGGACACAGGGTNGACAAGTTTTGAAGGGGGAGGGAATTGAGGGGTTTTGGCTGGAGAGAAGGGGCTTGTTGTACCTCAGTTTTTACCTCAAAAAGTTTGGCAGTCTCAAACAGAGTCACCCACGGTGGCAGCACCAGCAGGTGCTGGATAAACAGAGCCCTGAGCCCAGGATCCCCTTCCCAAGGGGGCTGGGAACTGCTCCAGGGTGGCTTTTCACACCAGCTCTGCAGTAGCAGAAAAAGGGGCTGGGGCTGAAGGAAACACTCCAGTCAAATGGGAAATGCACTAAAATCACCTCTTAGCACCCAGGCCCTAGTTTGGAGCAGTTCTATTTTTTAAGAGTGGAAATTTGCCTTTATATAGGAGCACCCTTCAGAGAATCCCACACCTAGTGCTCATGGAAACCAAATTAGAGCTCAACAGGACCAAGATCTGGATGAATATTATGCTGTGTGGCCCCAGCAATCTCATTAAACCCCACTTCCAGTTATTGTAGCACTTTTAAAGAACCACATGGTGTAGATATGATTCCATCCAGGATCAATGGTGAACTGGTGGTGATCAGAACTCCCCGATCCTGTCCCTCCATCCCACTCTGGGGTTTTATAAGAAAGATGGAGACAAACCTTTTAGCAGGGATAGGACAAAGGTTGATGGTTTTAAACTCAAAGAGGATATATTAGCTATAAGGACATTTTTTTTTTTTTTTTACCATGGGGGTGGTGCCACACTGGCACAGGTTGCCCAGAGAGGTGGAGGATTCCCATTGCTGGGAATATTCAAGGCCAGGAGCAACCTGGTCCAGCTGCAGGTGTCCCTTTCGAGTCCCTTCACCCCCAACCCTTCCATGATTCCATGACCACAGAGGAATATCAGGGTGCCCCCCAAAACTGAAACAGAGGCAGGAAAAGGGGAGAGAAATCAGAGACCAGCGATGCTTAAAGGGTTTGTCCTGACCTGCCTTGCTTTTCCCCTTTCCCCAAACCCTTCCTGTCTTGTGCAGCGTAACAAACACTGATCAGAGGAGGTTTAAAATTAAGGGCTAAGGTGCCATCTCGGAAGGCAGCTGTCCCCTCCACGGCCAGAGAGCTGCTCAGTGGCCACAAGGTCGGTGTTTTTCTCAGCAGAACCAAGTCCCCCCTGGGGCACTGCCGGGGGACCCAAACACATCCCAGACGGAGCCTCGGCGCCGGGAGCTGCCAATCCTGGCTTTTCTGTGCTTTATTCTCCGCCTCCGGAGCGTCTGCTGGTGCTCCGAGTCCTGCAGGGAGGGCGGGGGGTCCGGGCAGTTTATGTATGCGGTGTTGCTTGGTTTTTTCACAAGGCTGAAACTCGTGGGAGCGGGCGGAGGTCCCGGCTCCCGCCTGGCCGGCTGGGGGGATGCTGTGCAGAGGAACCTCGCGGGCTGTGCAGGAAGAAATCTGCAAACAGAGACACGAGCAGCGTGGGTGTCACCCCTGTGCCACTGCAGAGCCATCCCAGAGCCCTGTCCCACTGCAGAGCCATCCCAAAGTCCTGTCCCACTGCAGAGCCATCCCAAAGTCCTGTCCCACTGCAGAGCCATCCCAAAGTCCTGTCCCACTGCAGAGCCATCCCAAAGTCCTGTCCCACTGCAGAGCCATCCCAAAGTCCTGTCCCACTGCAGAGCCATCCCAAAGTCCTGTCCCACTGCAGAGCCATCCCAAAGTCCTGTCCCACTGCAGAGCCATCCCAAAGTCCTGTCCCACTGCAGAGCCATCCCAAAGTCCTGTCCCACTGCAGAGCCATCCCAAAGTCCTGTCCCACTGCAGAGCCATCCCAGATCCCTGTTCCAATGCAGAGCCATCCAAG
>VWZU01017671.1:302070-322766 GCA_013397095.1 Sterrhoptilus dennistouni | reverse complement strand
CTGCAGAGCCATCCCACAGCCCCTGTCCCACTGCAGATCCCAGGTTTGTGCTGCCCAGGCAGCTGGGCTGGGGCTGGAGCTCCAGCCCTGTAACAGTGAGTCTTTTTGGGGTGCAGTCACCACCTTTCTATACCCCAGTCAGCCTCTCCAGTGGAGAAACTGCTGGAGAAGAATTCAGGCAGCAATTCAAGCTCACACAATGACACACACACTTTACAAGGCTGGCTCAGCAGAGGGGCAGAGCTCCCAGCCCCAGAGCAATTTCCAACAAGTGCTTATTCTGTGTGCCAAAGGTGAATCCGGAGCAGAAGAAGGAGAACCTGTGGTGTTTCTCAGTTATTCAGGGTCTGAGGTTTGGGGGTGGTACAGGGGGCAAGTGACATAGGGAAGAGAGGACACCAGGGACCCCAGGCCCCATAACCAATGGGGAAACAGGGACAGGGGATACCATGAGGTCGGTGATGGACTTGCCAAACCCAGAGAGAAGATTGCACAATGTCTGCAGGGCGCCATGGGGGAGAAGCCTTTGGTTACACCTGGGGGATCTTCAATCTTTGCTTTTCCAAGGCAAAGCACTTGGAAAATCCTTTAATGGCACAAAGGACTCCACAGAGCCCCTGTGCAAAGCCTCTCCCTGGCACAGAGAGCCTTGGGCTCCCCTCCTGCCCTGCCAGGGCCACAGAGCAGCAGGCAGGGCTCCATCCTGCTTCCCCTGGGGAATGGGACATAAGGGAGCTCAGTGCAGGTAAAAATTCACCTCTGCTGAGCAAATCTACCTCCTTCCTGCTCTTGCTGCTCAGGAATCGAGAGCAGCAACCTCCTCTCCCTCCAGGCCTGGTTTTACACTCTAGTGGAAGGGAGTTGTGCATTTATTTTTTTTATTTTTTTTTTCCCATAATGATGAAGGACATCTCCACAGGCTGGGTGTAGGTACAAGTGAACAGCTCATCCTTCACTCCTGAACACCCAGGGCATGAAGAAATACAAGTCAGCCATCAGTGTGTGTGTTCTTTCCACCTTCCCTCTGGAAAAGACACCCCATGTTCTCCTCAGGGGTTCAACCCACACCTTCCCATACCTGTCACTGCCTCTCTGTGGCCTCAGTGTGGGTCTAAATTAAATATTTCCCTCGGTGAAAGCTTCTACCTGGCCAAGAATCTTTTTGCTGGTGCTGCTTTAGCTTTCCTCAGGTGTTTGCAGGTGGATGAATCCACACCCTTCACCCCCCTATAGCTGTATTAAAGTTAATTTGGCAATCTTGTTTACACAAGGATTTTTCTGAATGGTGCAACACCTACTCCTTGCATTTCTCTTCCCCTCAGCCTCTCAGCAGGTATTTAACATTTTGTCTTAAAAATAGATTAACCTTAAAAAAGGGAGATTAACAAATGGTCTTAAAAATAGATTAACTTTTAAAAAGAGCTTAACGAATGGTCTTGAGAAGTTTAGCAGTAAGGGAAGCTCAGGGTAGTAAAAAACAGAAAAATAGAAAAAAAATAGAAAAATAGAAAAAGCACATTTAAAAGAGTTTTCATCTTTCTCCTGCCCTTGTGTGGCTTCTCACTGCTGTTAGAAACATTTGCTCTTACCTGGTGTTGGTCTCCATTCAGCCACGCACAGTCAGATTTCCACGTTGGGATCTGTGAATCCTTTCTTGCCCTCGTTCACCAGCACAGGCTTCTCTGTCCTCGTGTGCCAGACTAAAATCTGCAGGAGCCAGCAAGAAGTCATTAGCTGCACCTCTCCAGTGCACTAACAAATATTCCTGCACATTAAATCAATAGTGCAATTTAACCAGCCACCCTGGAGCCTAATGGTGCATCCACCGCTGAGAGGGGCTTTGCATAAACCTTCATTTAGGCAGAGCTGCTGCTCTCTGCAAAATGCACAGTGCACAGGAATTACCCCTTTTACAGTGTGCTGTCGTGGGACATTAACCTGCTCCTTCCATGTAGTTATGGAGCAGCTCCCTCCCAAGGCTCATCAGCCTTGCAATGGGGTAAGGAGCTCCCTCCCAGCCAGGGAATCATCACCTCCCTGCTTCCCACCAGTTCCTGGTTATCAACTCACACCCTTGGCCTGGGAACCACTTGGAGGGGAAATGTAAATTCTTTCCCAGCCAGGGAGTCACCTTCTTGCTTTCTCACCAGTTCCTGGTTATCACCTCACACCCCTGGCCTGGGAACTGCTCTGGGGGGAAATGCAAATTCCTGACATTTAGGTCACTGTTGTGAGGGAAGAGGCACCACCAGCTCTTCCCTTACCACCCCTGCCTTTGGTTGGGGGAAATGTAACCCTGAAAATCCATTACTGGGGAGCAGGCATCGTTCTGCCCCCTAACCTCAGCATCACTTGGCACTTTTAAATCCTTTCCTAAAAAGCCATGAGAGTGTCACTGAGCTGGGAAGGAGCCACTGCTGCCCCAGAGCTGCTGTTGCAGAGCTTTCCCTTCATCTCACAAGCTCTGGGCTGCACAAACCCCCTCATCATAACCCAGGATTACCCTATGGATGCCCCCAAAAACCCCACTCCCCATTCCCTTGGGAATTCTGGCCCCATACAGCCACCCCCTGTTCTGTCCCAGGTAGTCAAACCACTCCTCAGCTTGCTTAAAACAGAGCTGAAGCTTCTCCTAAAAGCCTCTCTCAGTCTTGGCAGGGAAGTTGCAGCAGAGATCAACATCTGTGGAGGAGAGCTGGCAAAACCTGAGCTGGTTGAGTATTTCAGGGGGGCTGTTAAGGGAAATTGTTTCTACTTGCTGCGCTCAGACGGTTCTGGAAGCTGCTTAAAACACTCAATTATACTCATTGCTGTCCCCTAGAAGGAGGATTTATCCTCCCTGAGCAGGTTTCCTGCTCCCCTCACCTGTGCCTGCATCTTTCCCACCCCGTGGGGTTTCCCTGTGGTTGCCATGACGATCCCCTGCACACCGAATCCTGCAAACCCCTTCCTGCCTTCCTGAAAAACCACCTTCTGCTTCTAAAGGATGAACAAAGCACCTTTCAAGCCCTCCAGGTTCAAGCAGGGCACCTTCCCCCACCTTCCCAAGGAGCTTGTTTGACGGAATCCCTCTCTGATGTCAGCAGTCACCTCCTGCGTGGAGCTCAAATCTCTGCTAACACCAAAGTGCTGGAGACCAACTGCTGGCTGGAGTGGGTCCAAAAATCTATTTTATCGTCCCCCACAACCAGTTCAGAGCCCGCCCATCAAAGGCACCCTTGATTCCAGCCCTGTTCCCCCCATGGCAGCCACAATTACTGCATGTACAGCCCCCCAGTGCTGCAATTACTGCACTGCTCCTCCAGGAAAAGGCAGAACCCAGCAGGGCCCAGGAGAGGCTCTCAGGGCTCTGCAGTGATGGAAAAGTCCCAGGTTTAATGGTTTCTTTTCTTCCCAAGATTTCAAGGCTGGTGGTTCGTGTGGGTCCAAGGGAGTGTTTTTCCCTCCTGACCTCTGAAGGATCTGAGTCTGAGTTTGTGCTGAGTCTGGTGCGGCGCGAGGATGAATTGGAGTCTCAAGGTCTTGGTTTTCTTGGTTTCTCACGTTGTTTATTAATTCTGATCTTACAATTCTCTGTGTCTGGCCAAGGTGTTCACAGCAGCTGAGACACGAGGGGACTCCCTCGTGATGGGAGGTCACTCTGCTTTTATACAGATAATTATGTGTCTCTTATTTACAATTCTGTGCCAATGCCCAACACCTGTACTAGAAGGGTCATTTCTACTCTGACCCAATCCACTGAAACTCCCTTGTGCCCACATCACTGCAGGAGGTGGATGCCAAGGGAGAAGAAGAAGAACCCAGGGCACCGCCCTGAAATCTCCATCTTGTCCCTCTGCACCTACATTCTAAAAATCCTAAAACTACAAAATCTTCCACATGGTGATAACCACACCACTGTCTTTCACACATTTGTGACTTGCAATTCTTCTCTGTGTTGGATGTTTTTCACATGGACCAAACTCAAAGCCTGTGTCCTCCTGGGCTCTGTGCCAGGCAAACCCCCCTGCACAGACCCCAGACCCTCTTTTTCGGGTCCCAGACCCCTCTACCGAGGTCTGTGACTCCCCAGGGCGCCCAGAGGGATGCCCTGGACTCCAACAGGGAAGGATAAACCAGGTGCTGGAGAAATCCTGCAGCCCAATTCTGCTCTTCAGAGAGAGCTGCTGAGAGCCCTTTGCACTCCTGGCACTCAGCCCTGCTCAGGGACTCACTCACATTTCAATATCTCTGACCAGACACTCAGAGCAGAGGGCACAACCCACAGCCAGCAGTGCTCCCTCCAGCTGGATCCCACTTCTGCACTGCTAAAGCCAAATGCCCCAAAAATAGGCAGGTTAAATGAGCTCAAACGGACCCATTTTCAGAGTTTGCAGCTTGAGACAGAAGCTTTTACTGTTTTTCATGCTGTGCTCTTTAACGTGGGAGGTAGATCACCATTTAGTACAGAAACATTTGCTTTTCCTTTCAGCCACTGCTTGTTTTTTTTTTTCAACAAGCAGCGTGTTTTATGCCTCAGAGAAGCTTTGGCTCTCTCACAAGAGACCAGACAGGGAAGAGGACCAAATATCTGATTTTTCCTGAGCAGTGGTTTCATACAGATCACCTGAGGGACTTCCCTTAAAAAATAAAGTTTTTTTTACTGAAAAAAAAAATTTTAAAAAGTTTTTTTTTCCCACTCATTTTCAGCCCTGCCATTCAAAACAGATCTAGGAGATCACCAGGCTGCATCTCCACAGCAGAACAATTCATTGTCTCCCAACAGGAGATTAAAAAGCAAACAGAAGAGTTCGACCTGCAGTGGGAGGGGATCACAGGGTTTCCAGCTCATAGACCCTCCCAGGAGGGATTCAGGAATTATTGTTTGAAATAAAAATTACAGAATGGGGAAAATAAAAAAGACACTGGGCTGAAAGGACAGCCTTGCTCCAGTCTGATATAAAATATTCCCCAGCTGTGGCATTGATGGTGCCCACGGCCCCTGTCTGTGCTTTAGTCCTCCCTGGCTGAGCTCGCTGCTGATTGTTCCTCTGGGTGTTCATAGAAAATGGGGAGCAGAATGTCCCCCCTTCCATCAGCCTCAGGGAATGCCAAATCTCAGACCTCCCTCCTGTGCCAAGGGATGGAAGAGAGGATGGTTTGATTTGGGGAAATGCACAAACAGCACAACTCCAAACACAGAGAAGAGCCCTTGCAAAGCCCTGTGTCCTTACAGCTCCAGGATAAACCAATCCTTCCCTCCTCATAAGGAGGGATAACTTCCTCCTCAGCAATTAATACCAACTTTCTTTCCTTTCTCCTTCATTTTGGGCAGTTCCCAAACCCAAGAAAATAAGCAGGATATGTGATCTTTGACCTAAACTTCAGCTTTTTGCAGGAGTGTGTGTTTGTGGGCTGAATTCTGATCAATATTTACCAGCACCAGCAGTGCACACACAGGGAAGGCAGCATTTTTGGAGAACAGATGTCTGTGCTTATCTTAACACATTCCTCTGATCCCTCCTTAATGACTCTGTCTAAGCACATCATAATTTTTAATGTAAATCTCCCTGCAAAGCAGGTGTGTGGTTATGTTTAATAGGAGCAAAGCACAAGGGCTGGGAGCACAGCAGAGACAGAGAGGAGCCTGTGCTTTGATCTGGGGGTCAGAGGGCCCCAGGTCCTCCTCTGCTGCTGGCCCAGACTCCTCTCCTGGTGAAATGGGTGAGTGGAAGTAGAAGTGGAGGTTTCCAGGGAAATGGAGGCTGCTGGCACTGAGGCAGAAAGGCAGAGCCCAACCTGCAAAGCTGCACTCGCAGCCTGCCAGGAGCAGACAGCTCTCAGCTCACAACAAGGACCCTTGTCAGCTCTGCCCAGCCCAGCCAAGAAAAGAAACCCAGTCCGCTTCCAATGCTGGGCAGCCATCCCTGCTGCCTCCTCCCCATCCCTGACCTGTGCCACTGCCCTGGCTCCAGCACCATTGCTCTCCTCCTGCCTGGAAACAACATTTTCCTTCCTCTCCTTCCTCCAGGGCTGTCATTTCCCACACTCAGCCTTTTAGCAGTTTCCTTCCAACAGGTGTTTATTTACAGCAGGGACAACTGACCAAAGTGAATAACTGGCCACAGAGTAAACAGCCCTAATCTCCTGTACACAGTGTAAAAGCAGCCTGCCCATCTCTCCTGCCTGTTGGAAACACATTTATTTCCACACAGTGCCCAGGAACAGGGATCTCATTTTAATCCAATCTCTTTCTCCATTCTTAGAAGGCTGGTTGGGTTATTTGTCCCAGCATTGGACAGCCATAACCACAGAAATGGGGATTCAGAGAGGCACAGCAGGTATCAGATAAAACCCAGATTTGCTCCTTCCCCTTGGCTCCTCCTCCTTATTCCTGGATTCCTTGTGAGAGCACTGCTGAACATTCAGATTCCTGGTTTTTTCCATGGCTTTGGAGCAGTGCACATGGAAATCAGGCAAAGGGTACCGGTCACATTTTCTTTCCTATACCAAAAACGATGGAGACCTAAATCCAACACTGGGGCTGTTGGCAGTAACAACTAATTTGCAATAAAAGAACAATTCTGTTGGGGTAATTAAGCAATAAAGACTCTCTAAATCAGACTGGCTGATGTTTATAACAGACAAAGGTGTCAGAGTGCTACACGGGGGTCTCTGATCTCAGAGGGACCCCCACCACACCTCCAGTATTTAGGGAACCACTCACAAAGCTTCAAAGCCCTTGACAGCACCACCGTGGCAGATGGGCTGTGATTGATGCCTGTCACTCCAACCAGCTTTGTCTCATGGTGTCTCCCACGCTCCCTGTCAGCCCAGACAGATTCATTTCTCATCTCAGACTGGGAAGTCTTCAGGAGAAGAACCATCACTGTTGTTTCTCTGTTGTTTAGCACAGGGGGTCCTGCTCCCTGACCCAGCAACGTGTACAGGCAGCACTGATCAGTCACTGACAGCAGTAAAATCCCCCCCAAATGGAGCTTCCTGGAGCTCAAAGCAGCATTCCAGGCACTGGAACATTTCTGTATTATTTCTGACGCTGAAAAATCCAGGTTTTTGTGGGCACCTACAGCACAGACACTGCACAGATGTCAGGAGGGAGAAGACAACTTGGCAGGGAGGCAGAGGCTGTGTGAGCAGCCCTTCCCTGCAGGCAGGAAAGGCTGTGGCTGCTCCTCCTGGGTGACAGATCACAGGGGCCCACGGAGACAAACCTCAGCCTGTCACTGCACTCAAACACCCACTCGGGAACTCACATTAAATAACTGACATTTCTCCCATGGAATTCCCTGCTCCAGGGGATCAGCAAGGTCACAGGAAAGCCCACTCTGAAAATAATATTTTTTAGGGGTAATGTAAGAAAGAAGAACAGTTACAGGGGAGAGAAGACTGTATTTCAAGGCTTATGCAACCACCAGCAGCCTGCAACTGAAAGGGATTACATGCCCTCCACACATTTTAGTGTATAATCCCCCATTCCCAGTTCCCATGAAATGGGGCTGTGCTCTCTCCAAACACAGAGGAGCAGCCTGGAGAAGAGGAGACTGAGGGGAGGCTCACAGCCACCTGCAATTCCTTCGTGAGGGGCAGTGGATGGACAGGCAGTGAAGAAATTCTTCACTGATACCTTTTCTTTCTGTTGAAGACCCAGGGAATGGCTGGAGCTGTGCCAGGGCAGGGTTAGGTTGGATATCAGGGAAAGGTTCTTCCCCCAGAGGGTGCTGGGCACTGCCCAGGCTCCTCAGAGAATGGGCACAGCCCCAAGAGCTCCAGGAGCATTTGGACCCGACTCCCAGGGGTGCTCAGGGTGGGACTGTTGCGGCAGGAGTTGGACTGGATGACCCTCGTGAGTCCCTTTGAACTTGGGACGTTCTGTGATTCTGTGAAGTGACGGAATGATGGGGAAAACTGGGGTTGGGAAAAACTGGGGTTGAGAAAAACGGAGGTGAGGGAAAACTGGGGTGGAGAAAACTGTGGTGGGGGAAATAGGGTTGGGAGAAAACTGGGGCTGGAGAAAATGGGGTTGAGGAAAACTGGAGTTGGAGAAAACTGGAGTGGGGAAAACTGGGGCTGGGGAAAACCGGGGATGGGGAAAACTGGAGTTGAGGAAAACTGGGTTGGGGAAAACTGGGGTGGGGAGAAAACTAGGGTGGGGAAAACTGCTGTGGAGGAAACAGGGGTGGGGAAAACTGGGGATGGGAAAAACTGGAGATGGGAAAAACTGGGGTTGAGGAAAACTGAGGTTGGGGAAAACAGCTTAGAGAAAACTGGAGTGGGAAAAACTGGGGTTGGGGAAAAATGGAGCTGGGGAAAACCAAGGTTGGGAAAACTGAGGTTGGTCAAAACCAGGGTTGGGAAAACTGAGCTTTCTCCCTCTCTGACCCCTCCTCCCCCACCCCACGACGAGCACACACCTTAGTGCAGTTGGCGGCCTTGGGCTCGAGGTCGCTGAGCGTGACCAGCTCGCGCAGCAGGCTGCTCTCCTGGTAGCCGCCCTTGACGCCGCGCAGTTTGAAGTAGGCCTGGGGCCGCTGCAGGATGAGGCGCAGGTTGACGGCGAATCCAGCCATGTCGATGGCGAAGGGCCGGTGCGGGTCGAACACGGTTTTCCAGCCGTAAACCTTCCCCGCCGCGTTCACCTTGGGAGACTCGTACCTCAGGCCGCCCACGAAGGCCACGGGCCACACCGACACCTTCCTGGTGCTGCGCATCTGGGGTGGGCACACATTGCCATGATGCTAAGCCTTCTGATGGTTGTTTATGTATTTTCCTTTGGAGTCTCTCAAAACAGAATCACAGAATCACAGAACGTGTAGGTTGGAAGAGACCTTCAAGATCATCGACTCCAACCCAGCCCTAACACCTCAAGTAGGTCATGGTATCAAGGGCCACATCCAGTCTCCTTTTAAACACATCCAGGGATGGTGACTCCACCACCTCCCCAGGCAGACTATTCCAGTATTTAATCACTCTTTCTGTGAAAAACCTCTTCCTAATATCCAACCTGTATTTCCCTTGGCACAGCTTAAGACTGTGCCCTCTCATTCTGTCAGTTGCTGCCTGGAGAAAGAGACCAATCCCCAGCTGTCTACAACACCCCTTCAGGAAGTTGTAGAGAGTGATAGGGTCATCTCTGAGTCTCCTTTTCTCCAGGCTAAACAACCCCAGCTCCCTATACAATCTGTATTGTATATTTTCATTCCTCTCGGTGATAGGCTTCAGAATGGACCACTGGGGTCAGAGAAATGTTCCTCTCATTGACCAACCCTTAACCAAATCCCAAATACTATATAAACCCTAAATCATAATAAACTGCCTTCTTTTCCCTGCTTCTACCTGATGGGTGAGCGTGGTTCTTTTCGTATCCCTAAATGTAACAGGCACACACGGGAACAGACCTGCTGTGGTGGCTCCTGGACTGTCCACAGAGAGCATCACTGTCTCTGGATGTGTTTAAATATAGACTGGATGCCATAGTTTAGTTGGTGAAGAAGTATTAGGTAGTAGGTTGGGCTAGATGAGCTTAAAGCTCTTTTCCAACCTAGTTCATTCTGTGGTTCTGTGATTCTGTGGTTCTTTGGTTCTGTGATTCTCCAGTGAGACACTAATTTTGAAGAATTAAGGACTTTAGTTAAACTAGATATTGCTGAGGTAAGAGAGATAAACTTCCCTTTGTTAACAGAAGCTGGAACTGATAAATCATGAAACCTGTCAGCTTATGTTTGTGCATTCTGACTAATCAATGGACTCCAAGAATACAATACAATACAATCATAAATCAAACAGTCCTGGCAAAACAAGATTCAGTTGTCACGCACCACTAAAAGGCTAAAAAGTCAAAGCAAGGAAGACCCATCTTATTTCATCATTTTGGGACCCCGTCTCATAAAAGGACCACTGACCCATTTCAAAGAACAAACTCCCCATGCTTAATGGATTTTTGGCTAATTACCCTACGAAGTGGGGAATGGGATGTACCAGAGCTATGAATGTGCATTTGTGTTTTGGGTATTCAATACTCCTGTACATAAAAAGCCCCTGTGATCATCTGTAAATTGTGGTGTGTATTTGGGAACGATCCCACACGCTGCCCGGCATCGCAATAAACACACACTTTCTAACTTTAAACTGTTAGAGAGTCTTTGCCTGTCATAGTTGGATATTGGTATCAGATCAATATCCATATTTTTAATAATTCACCAGGGAGGCGAGATCACCAGCTGACAATAAGCATCTCGCCTGGAGAGTGAGATGTAGAGAGATAACCCAGGGATTCCTGACAGAAAAGACACTACTTTTATAACTATAAAAGCTACACAAATTTTCACAGAGGCAGCAGTCTCCTACACACTCCCTGGAAATGTTTGTGGCTCCTCCTCGAAGTTTGAAGGCATCTTTTGGGGTTAGTCTTGCAGAAATTGAAATCAGAAACTGTGTCCTAGTCTATACTATTCCTTCACTAGCTGTAATATAGGCACCTTATTATCATAGTGCACTGAATTGTTTATCTACAGGTAGTGTTTCTTTGTTTCTCCTGTATAATCAGTAATCTGTTTAAGTCTTATGGCTGTTTTCCTTGGTCTATTCAAGAAATAATTCATGTTGTAATAGGCCTGACTGGCCATTGTTAAGATCTTGTGAGTGACAGTGGGTTTTGGGGTGCTCAATAATAGGCCAGCAGAGGCAGGGACTTGTCCAAGCTCTCCCCTCTCCATTTGTAACATCCACCTCCAAGCAGTTCCACCCCAGGCAGCACCTCTGTGGCTCAGACCTCAGCACTCACCTGTAAAAGGCTGCCCATGGCACAGCTGGAGAAGTGAAGTGCTTTGGGAAGTGGCAGCTAACAACACCAATGGCCACAGAACCGAGCTGGACTCGGCACTGAAAACAAAGCTGGGATTTATGAGTGGGGTTTTTGTCCAGCTGTTGGGCTCCACATGGGCAAACCAAGACCCAGGAGGGAAGCACCTTGTCCAAGGCCACCTGGAAGTGCAGGAATGGCCCATCTAGGAAGAAAGGTGGTCTCTATTGAGGTATTTAAGCTGCAGTCTCAGGCTAGGTAAGGCTAAGGCCATCCCCAGAGTGAGGCACTGCTGCTGCCAGCCTGGGGGACAGCTGGGAAGCACAGCCTCTCCAGACATTCCCGGCAGGCAGGACATTCCTGTCTCACTGCTCCTGCCCTGTGGAATGATGCTGGGTGCCTCTGTGCTCACCAGAAATGGGTTGGAGCCACCTTTGGCCACCTGAACTTGTCAAGGCAGATGCTTTGAAAAATAATTACCCCCAGCACCCTGCCCTGCTCCCTGGCAGGCTCAGCCTCCCATTCTGCTCTCAGCTCGCTCTCTTAGATCAGGGATCTCCCAGAGCTCATCTCATCACTGCTAATTACTGCAAACGAGAGCAGAAGAGCTCTGGCACTTGCCCTTCTGCATTATACAGCTGCTAACGGCAGCCCCTGTCCACAGGGAACAATAATGTGTGTCTCCTGCATTTCACAGCACATTTCCTTGGCTCAGTGACCTTAACTGCAGAGACATATCTGAGAGGAGAAGCCTCTACGAGCTCAGCACACGAGTGAATGAAGGAACCCTTTCTTGCTTTATTCATGTGAGGAGTCTGTCTCAAGATGCTGCCAGCCTCAAAGAGGACGGGGGAAGAAAGAAATCCAGTCTGAATTCACTTTCAGCTTTCAAAGCATGTCTATTCCTGTGGCTGTGCAAGCTAAAGTGAGAGTCATTGGGGAAGGCAAAGAGGCATGCATGAGGAAATAAATAGGAGACCCCTGGAATGAAAACTGGCAGCTGGTGGGGAAGGAACCAATCCTCCTTTCTTGTCCCTTGCTGCAAGGGTTTGGCCTCAAGAGAGCAAGGAATTTCTGAGCTGGAAGCCAGGTGAGGTCCCTGGCACTGTAAATCCATTCAAACCTGCAGACAGGAGCTCAGTTAGAGCCCCAGCCGGGCTGGAACAAAGAGCAAAGGTGGGAAAGCCCACGGCAAAGCTTCCTCTGCTCAAGCCCAACCAGATTGTCAGGACACGCTGAGATTCAGCCCGGGAGCTGCAAACTTCCAGGGGAAGATCTCAGCCCCTCTGCCTGGGAGACATCCACGCCCAGGTGCTGGAATAGAAATTGCTCCAGGGGGGAAAAGCTGCACACGTCTCCTGGCACAGAGACATCTCTCCCCCAGGCACCGCAGGGAGGGCTCTGCTTTTCCAGGAGGGGAAGCAAAATCTCTGACAAACTCCTGCTCCTCCCTGTGTGTGCAGCAAGGCAGAGACAAGCCCAGAGAAGATCTCTGACCAAGATGTCCTGGAAAGGCCGTGGCTGTGCTGACACAGCTCAGGGGTGGCTCTGACAGGGCACTGCTGGCTCAGGCAGGGTCTGTGCAGAGCAGGCCATGGAATTTAACTCTGGGATGGCAGCAGGCAAAGGCCAGCAAAGGGAAGGGAAAGGAGCCCTCAAATAAAAGCAGACAGGAGACAACAGAGCCAAGTGGTGGAGGAGGAAGGTGGGTAACACCAGATCAGCTGGAGATCTCTGGGATGAAGCGAGAAAGGAGGATGGCTGAGGTTTCTTTGCACGTCGGGCAGCAGGGGATGTTCCAGCCCTAACAAGGCTCCCCACAGGGTAAGGCAGCTCCTCATTAGCTCCCTTTCCATGGGAGCTGCCTCCTGATCACACGGCACAGATAAACCAGGGTTCCCACTGCTTCCCACGGGATGCTTTGACTCTGCAAACACACAGGGTAACAGAGCTCCAGAGAAAACCAGAGCACAGCTGCAGTGACTACAGCCAAGACTAATCCAGAGCTCAGGAGAGGACATGCCCACCATCTCTCACCCCCTCCCCAGGCTAATCAACCCCATTCATCCCCCCAACAGGCTCTCACCTCCTCGAAGAGCTCCAGGCTGTAGGTGTTATCATCATCAGCAAAGTAAACAATCCCGGGCTGGCTGTTATTTTTGTTAAAGGTCTCTCTGAGCCACCTGAGGGCCAGGTTCCTCTGCATGGTGCCTCGGGGGATGCGGGGGTCCCTCGTGTCCCCCCGCAGTTTGTAGTTCCGGGGGGTCTCCACGTTCAGGTGGGTGTAGTTGAGGCCCGTGTCCCGCAGCAGGCGCGTGATGAGCGGCGTGCGGCGCTGGGAATCCTCCACCAGGATCCAGTGCAGGTTGGGCACGTGCAGGAGCGTGTTGGCCAGCCTGGTCAGCTCTGCCTTCTGCACCGGCCGGCTGTAGGTGGGGGTGACCACGTGGATGGTGGGCAGCGTGTCCGACCAGGGGGGCGGCCGCGTGTAAACGTACTCTGTCCTCACCACCTCCACTATGTCCCGGTCCGACAGGCAGTATTCCTTGGAGTCCAAGCCTGCAGCGAGATCACGCTGGGAGTCACCACCATCATCTGGGCAAGGGCATGGAGAGAAGAGAAAGCCGCATGGACTCGGGTGTCCGGCACCCCCTGGGCTGAGACAGTGGGCTGAGGCCACCAGTGCCTCACCCTCGTGGGTGCCAGGAGAGGAAACAGGCTTGGGAGGCTTTCATAGATAAGGGCACGGATAAATAAAGGCATCAGGGACAAACGTACATGAGGAAAGAAGACTCTGGTGTTAAAAAACCAGCACTGAAAAATATAAAGGCCTGAGAGCCCAGGATGACTGGGCTGAGTGCTGACGACAAGCAGCTTCAGAAAGTACCCAGAAGAGACAGGATTGTAGAGCAAGTAGGTCTAGATAAAGAAAATAGCCACGTGGATTGATGATCCATCACCCCTGGAGAGCTCCAGTGCTCTGGGCACCATGCTCAGTGGGGCAGGACTCACAGATCTGCACTCAGGAACTGGAGCATTTTCATAGCACGTTATTCTTCCAGCAGCACAGACTTTGATACCTGAACCAAATGAAGGCTTTGTACCCCATGGCATTGACAGAGGGGGAGTGGATATTTGGAGCACCTGGACCTGAGGCAGGGAAAAAACTGGTGGAAAACACCAGGCCAGTGAAGATCCCCGGCAGCACGGTCTGGGCAGGACACTGCAGTGCCCCACTGCTCTCTGACAGGCAACAGAGAAGTGGGGAAAGACACACTTCAAATCCAGAAATGGAGAGTGGAAATTAAAGTCTGTAATTGTAGTTTTTTTTCCTGCAGAGACATTCCCCTGCCTCTAACTCACCTGCCTCAAAAAGGCCCCTCCAGCCTGTGAACAGAGCAGCCCCCTCAGGGGTGCAGACGTGAGCATTGAACAGCCTAAAGATCAGATACTCTGATCCAAACACATGAAATCCCTGCAAATTGTTCACATTCAGCTGAAGGAAAACCAGTGTTGATGCACCTGCCGCTTTTCCAGGGTGCAACTTCCACGTTTTCCACTGCAGAGCAGCAGGAATGCCACGGCCTGCAGACATGAAGGGGGACCCCCACTCAGGATGTAAGGCTGCCTCTCCAGTGGGCACAGAACACTTTGAGCCATAGATTATTTTTTTTTTATTTTGAACCAGGAACTTGAGATGAGAAAGAAAAGGAGCAGAGAGCCATTAGATCTGACCCAGCAGGGGACTACCCATGGCATTTTCATAGTTATTCCAACAGCACAGACTTTGATACCTGAACCAAATGAAGGCTTTGTACCCCATGGCATTGACAGAGGGGGGGTGGATATTTGGGGGAGGGAACAGGGTACATGTTACCATCAGGCCCTGTGTACTGCAGAGCACCTCAGCATCACAGCAGAGCTCTCTGAGGGCAGAGAACACCAGAATCAACTCAGAAACAAATCTGCGAAATGCATTGGACACAGACACAAATGTAATTAGCCAGGACGGTGCCTGAGACAGTTTGCAAAGCCCTGCAGGTCAAAGGCTCAGCTGTGAGCCCTGGCATGGGGAAGTGTTGCTGTTCTGGACATCTCCAGGTGCACAATCTCTCCCAGCACCTGTGAGCAGAGCACCTCAGAAACGCCTCACAAGAACAAAATTATTCCTCTCAAGAGCTTTCAGGTCGGTCTCTGCTTTCCACTGGGGGCTCTGAGAAGCAGAGAAGTGTCTCATCAAAGTCATTGGTGAGGTCTTGACTGAGCCATTGGAGCAGTGTCTGTGCTGTAACTGCAGAGGCCATTCAGAGAAAACAGCTCTTAGGGCAGTGATCAAACTGCTGTACAGACAGGCAGCATCTTTACTCATCTTTGAAGTCCTCTTTTAGAACCCAGTCCTCTTTTAGATCTCCCTCATCCTCTGAAACAGTCTCCACCTTCCAGAAGGGATCAGAGTCATTTTTCCCTGCACAAAGCCTCACAGGTGGCTGCCAGGAGAAAGGGAAAACAGCTCAGGACAGACTGAACTTTCTGCAGCTCAAACTGCACATCAGAGTGTCCAGCAAAGGGATAAGCAGCTGTGGAGGATGGGGACAAGCACTGAAAGGGGAGAGAATCCCTCAGATAAAAGGACCAGAGAGGATGAAAGTGTTCTGAAAATGAGCTGGCCTTCTTCCCCCAGGCCAGCCTGCCCACAGCAGAAGGGCAGAACCAAGAAGGAAGGTGGCAGAAGGCAACGTGGCTTCTTCCAGCCCCCAAGAGCCCTCACAGCCCTTAGATATTGCTGCTGTGCCAAGAACAAGACCAAACTGGGATGCTTTTGGCCAAAAGGGCTCCCTCAGAACTTCCTGGAGCCCTCTGATGTGGACCAGGGCTGTAGTTACTGCAGTGTGTGACAGGCAGTGTGGAGTCAACCTCTCAGAGCACTTTAACTCCCCAAGACGGGTGAGATCTGCCTCTTGCCTTCTCCTTCAAGTGCCAGAGCGCTGCTTTTCTGCTTTCCTTAAAAAGTGCTCTCAGCCTCACGTCTCCCAGAGCAGCTGCCTCGAGTGGCAGCTTCGTTTCCTCTGCTGGAATAACTTTGTGTGCAGAGCGCTGCAGAGGCCAGCAGGGAGGGAATCCTCTCTCAGGGGAACAAAGAGAAGCAGCACTCTGGAATTTGGGCCATAAAGAGCTCTCCAAGTGCAACAAGCACATCCCATGGCGTGGAGTTTGATGCCTCTGAAGAACCCCTTACGAGCACCGGGCTGTTCCTACAGCAGAGGTGGGGAGGCTCCTGCATGGGCATGGTCTGGGAGCTGAGATGAGCATGGCTGCCATGGAGAGATGAAATGAGAGAGGAGATGAGGACGAAAGGGGGGATGCACGGGCTCGGCATGGGCTGGTTTGGTTTTTCTCTCACCCTTGTGCACTGCAAGCAGTGGGGCAATGGTGCTCTGGTGCCAGACGGTGATTAGCAGTGTCCAGGGCAGAACTATCAGCACGATAGCCAGGATGTCTCGTCTCTTCGGCATCTCCAAGACTGACTGGGCCCACAGCTCCTCATTACCTGACAGTGAAAACCCCAGAGACAGAACAGCAGAGCACATGGAGAACAGAAATAAATGGGCAGGAAGGAGCAAGGACAGAGAGAGAGAGAGAGAGCGCGAGAGAGGAGGGAGAGAGCAGCCAAGGAGACACGACTCGTGGGTCTTACCAGTGCTTACAACCCACCCATTGCAGAAGCAGGTTTGGAGGGGCCTCGGCTGCTGAGCCCAGGAGCAGGAGGGCACTTTCTGCAGGGAGCTGCTGGAGCTGCCAGCAGGAACCTCAGGGACTCATGTGGAAGGAAACCTGCAACACAGAGCAAAGGCCAGTAGGCAGAGAAAGCACCAGAGTTCTCCTCGAGAAAGACAAAGCCCACTGAGGCAGTGAGCAGCAGCAGCAATGTCCCACCCCTCAAGGAGATGCCTCCTGGGTGTCCAGGGCCTTGCCTTCCCTTTGCATCCCCTTGTCAAGCAAGTCCCTCTTGTCAGGAGAGTGAAAACTGCTCAGTGCTGCAGTGTCTGAGCCACCCCAGTGGAACCTGAGCCATCCCAGCAGAACAGAGCCTTCCCAGTGGAACCAGTCCGAGCCTTCCCCTCCAGCCAGCCAAGCCCATGGAAGAGGCAGAGATTGCCACAGCCACACCACTGACACATCAGCACACACTGTGACCCCCCAGATCCTCTCCCTTGGCCAGGCAGAGCTCTTGGGGTGGCTGCACCTCTGCTCCTGGGGCACAGAAATGTCAGCCTGTGTTTTTCCTGATGCCTTCGGATTTGAGCTTTTCTATTTTCCATCTACTTGTAACCCTGCAGTTCTTTAGTGCAGAACTCCAAACTCCACACACACTGTGAGCTGCTGCTTCCCCACTTTGGGCAGACACAACAATTCCTCTCCAGGCCTGGCAATCAAGGACCCCTCACTGCCTCAGGCCCCAGAGATGGGAACAAAAGGGAGTTGGGGGCAGCAAACTTGGGCTCAATGACTTCATGACCTGGAGCTGGAATTGGAAGATGAACCCCCAATGTGCAAATGGCCCAAAGTGATCCAAGTGTGCAAAGCCGTGACCATTGTCCATTTTGGGTGCAGCCCCTGGGGGGCTTTGTCTGCCCTAAATGGACCTGAAGGCCCTTCAATAAACAGAACTGCTTTTTATTCTTTTAATTTTATCTGGCCTCTGCTTTTAGGCAGCCCTTGAAAAAGTCATCATTCCCATCACTATTCCCTCAGCTCATCCCATCCTGCAGGCAGCTCCAACCCAGCCAGTTTTAGCTCAGCCTTCCAGCACAGCCTGCTCAGGTTTGCTTCCCTCTCGGAGGTGCTGCGCCTGGAGTATATTAAAGTGCCACAACGGCTTAGTTTGACGCGACACGAGCACATCCAAGATTTAAGCAGACTGGATCTGAGGCCGGCGAGCAAAGCGCTGCACTTAGCACGGCTGCCGCGCACCGCGGGCAGTTTGCAAACACGGGTAGCACTTTAGTGCTGCTGCTCCCATGTGGGGACACGCTTCAGAGGAGGCTAAAAGGGCTGCAGTGCAGGCAGGCAGAGCCCAGGGATACTGCAGAGGGAGCACGGGGCTCTGGGAGAAGCATCTTTGGGATCTCTGGGAGAAGCGTCGCTCTCCCAGTGAGTGGTCTGGGTGTTATCAGATCCCTTCCTTAAATCCCTCTGTGGGTTTTACCCATAACCTCTGACAGCCCAGCCTGGCACAGACGTGGCTAAAATTAATTGGTGAGATGGCATGATGGAGTGTGTCTTGGAAAATCAAAAAGGTTTTAATAAAGAAGGAAAATAATATGAAAAACAAAGCCGAGCACAGTATAGAGACAAGTCTCCTACTTGCTACAACACCTCAAAAAGCCCGGAGTTTCTTTGTTCTCTCTCTTTAGCCCTTAACAGCCCAGGTGGGCTTTTTGGCCCTTGGCCCAATGAGATGAACAACAGACTTTGAGTTACATTCTTGGAGTCCAATCCATGCTCCTCTGCTGGATCTGAACCAATTACAATGAGAAAATCACAGAATTTTCCAGTTAAACTTCCTAAAATGTCTAAAGGTAAACTGAGACTCTTTCCCTATTTGGAAGCACCTGCTGGAGGTGTGGGGAATGCATCACTACAACCCTCAAGCTCTTGGTGCCACTCTACTTGTGCAAATATTTTCCCAGACCTGGCTTCTTCTTGGTTGCATGGGGCAGGCGTGGAGAAATCCATGTTCAGATCCCTGATTAGCCCAAATTGGATTGAGCTAAGTTTCCCTTGGCCACTGTGCTGCACAGCCAGCCCCCAGCACGGAGCCCACTCGGAATGAAATGAATCCAAGAACTGACAGGTTTTTCCTCTAAAGGAATCTTGCAATCAAGCAATATTCAAGTGGCTGGATACAACCTGGTTCTTCCAAATTAGCACTTCAATCACAAAGGTACTAATTTACCAGGGAAAACAAGAGGGAAGAAGGTCATATGTTGGGCTTTGTCCTTGAAAGTGTCATGTAAATGTCCCTCAACTAAAGTTTCAGTGAATCATTATTTTTTCTATGCATACAAACTCCAAACTCGTAGGAAAATTTCCAGCCAACTCTAGCAAACAGCCAGTTCCCCAGCCAGAACTCTCTCATTTGTTTCCAGAATTGGTGAAAGCAGCCTCATTCACACAAAATAAACCAGGGAGGAAGAGGAGGAATTATTCCAGCAAGCATCAGCCTTCTGCTGCATCCCTGTCCAGCTCTTGGAACCAGAGAATTCCTGCTGGCCTCGATCTGCCAAAGCACAGTGCCCTGAGGAAAGAGCATCTGGCCTCATCCCTGCTGTCCCTGGTTGCTGACTCTGCCTGAGCAGACAAGGAGTGTTGGCAGCCTTGGAATCCTCTGATAAAGCTGGAGCAGGTTCCCTGAGCATCCCTGCAGGGCAGGGCCCTAAGGGGCAGCTGGGAAGGCTGAACACCTTCCCCGGTGTGGTGCCTTCCCCAGAAATGCAGCAAGGAGAGGATTCTGCTGCTGGAGAGGGAGTGGGAGGAAACAGCAGCTAAAAAAGCCACTCAGAGTCCATTCACAGCCCCTGGCAAACTGCCACAGTGGGCTGGCCTCACCAAATGCCCTGTTTGTCATGGGCAGCTTCCTCCAGTCACAGTGCCCCTACCTCAGAGCTGCCTTTTCCCTGCCTCCTGCCCATCCAGGCTCAATTCATCCCCATCCCATGGGCCAGGCTGAGCTTGCCATGATGGAAAATGGGCCCCTCTGTGCTGGGGTGCTGCTCTGATTTCCAGCCTCTCCAGGCTCCAATGATTTGTGCTTTGCTCTGTCCCCAGCATTGATTCCTTTCCATTTGCTCCAGCAGCTCCCTGGTCACTCAGCTGTCCCTGGTCACTCAGCTGTCCCCTGGTCACTCAGCTGTCCCTGCAGAGCTCCAGCTGCCCAGGGCCAGCACAGCCCACTCGTGGCCAGCAGGGAGAGCTGCCAGGCACAGGAAATGTCCCAGGGCTCCATTCCCTGTCCCCCAGAGCTGGCTGAGCTCCCCATGGGCCATCAGTGCAGATGCCACTCAGATGCAGTGGCTGCCATGAGTGTCCCCAAAGGGACACGAGCCCAGGGGGGTCCCAGATGGCCATGGGTGGCTGGCAGGGACATGGAGCCAGAGCCTGGCCCCAGTTCTGGCCACGCTCTGCACCCTGAGCTGCCCAGAAACACCCAGGGAGCACCAGGGGCTCAGCCCAGCCCTGGGAGCACCAGGGGCTCTGCTCTGCAGCATCTCCTCACTGCTAATTCCTGAAGAGATTTGCTTTTATTGATGATCCTGGTTGAGGGATGTGGTGACAATTCCACTGTAGAATCTCCATCCAGAGCATTTCAAGCTTCCCTCTCAACACCCTGGTGCCACTGAGGAGCCCTCAGTGTCACTCTCCCCCCTCTCATCAGGGGCCAAAGCTGCCAAAGGTGAATCCACTTCCTCCTGTGAACAACATCAGCCAGGAATTGCATGGGAGGCTGTGATTTGACACTGCTGGTGAGAGGAGTCACAGCTTTGCAGCCTGAGACAGAGGGCTTGCCCTAAACCCCAAAATCCCCCTGTTGCCAAAGCCAGGCGATGATTTTTATTGCTGTTTGTAGCACGAGACAAAAATTATTCTGGGAAAAATTATGTTCCTCTTCAAGGTATTGACTCTACCCCTTCCCCATCCATAACAGCACTCTCCTCTTCCCACCGAAATTGTTCCAAACAAAACCTGCCTCGTTCAGATCGTCACTTTTAAACTTCTCCTATCTCCTGTTCCCCAGGGAAACGAAGGAGGAGGAACAAATTTAAACATCAATTAAAACAATCAAACTCCATTTTCCACTACAGAAAGTATCCTGCCTGGTTTTTTTTTTTTTTTTTTT
>VWZU01017671.1:286615-302031 GCA_013397095.1 Sterrhoptilus dennistouni | reverse complement strand
TTTTTTCACTTTTTAGAAATGAGGTGAAAGCCACAAATCACTGGTTCAAGTGTAAATGATTTAGGGGTTAAAGTACTCCTAAAACAAAGGAATTTTGCACGGTTTGGGGAAGAACTGGGTGCCACAAGATGAAAGAGATCCCCATCCTCCGGCAGAGGGCAATGGTGTCGAGGAATGACAATATGGAAAGGGCACTGATCTAATAAAAAAAACGCTTTAATAAATCCCGGAGCCACGTGTCAGTAACATGCTGGATTATTAAACACTGAAGGTTCTTTTTTTAAATCAAGTTAATTGGCATCAGCTCTGACACTTGCCATAGGAACGAGTGATTTGATCTGCAACCTTTATAGTCAGTTTTACCTTCATTCCTCCTCTGGGGCTGCTCAGCCCCAGTGTCATTAATCCTCGGTTTGCCCACACTAAGGAGAAGTGATTTAGAAAATGTTAGACTAAAGAATGGCTTGATTTGAATTTGTACCTATACATCTTACTGGAGTAAAAACACTGTCTGGATGTGGAAAAAAAACAAACACATCTCCAAAAAAATCCCCAGACAAACGCAGCGAACACTTTGTTGTGCTCCAAACAAGCCAGGAAATAACAAACAAACGCTGCCAAAACCTGCAACAAAAGCTTTGCAAAGAAAATAAACGCTCACACTTCAGGAGAGTCTCTCCAAAAGCTTTTCCCTCCCAAAATCTAAACACAGATTTGGTTCATTTTGCTTTTTCAACAGCAGCTGGGTTTGATCCCTGCTGGAAAATGATGCTGGAGGAGGACAAGACAGACAGAGCTGGTCCCTTTGCTCTGCCCACCTCAACCCACAACCCTTGTGACCCCAAAAACCTCTTCTGAATTCACACCCAGGCTTGGGCACAGAAATCAGCCCCAGGGATGTCCTGTGCCCAGAAGGGGAAACTGAGGCACAGGGTGGTGGCAGCACAGCAGACACTGAGGACAAGGCTGGGTCAGGACAAAGGGACAGCCTGGATGGGGCTGGGAACAACCTGGGATAGTGGGAGGTGTCCCTGCCCATGGAAGGGGGTGGCACTGGATGAGATTTAAGGTCCCTCCAACCCAACCCAACCCAGGCTGGAATTTTGGGATTCTGGAGCAGTTCTGAGCTCTGGATGCTCCACACCCATCCCTGCTCCTCTCCACCCTGCCTGGCAGGGGATGGGCACTCCAAACCTCTGTCTAAGATTTTGGGTGTTTGGCAGGACAGGCTTGTAAAGCACAGGCTAAAAATAAAGGTGGCAATAAAAGCTTCTTGCTCGTTAATTACTCTGTAAGCCATTACTGCCTAAAACCCCCATAACTTTAATGGGGGCTATTATAAGTATAGTAGCAAAACTGTGGAGCTAATTAGTGTTTAGTTATTAAGCAGAACAGAGCCAGAACTGAGTAATGAGCACACAGAATTGCTGCTTCTTGGAGGATTTAATCGGGGGTGGTGTTTTCAAGCTCAGATTCTCCCCATCCAGGGGACAAAAGGACAGAGGATTTTCGGGCCAGCCCTCCCAGAGTGCTGTGAGAAGGGGAATGGCCATCCCTGAGCTGGTTGTGCAGCACAAACCTTGGAGTGCGAGTCAACAAAGGCAGGGAGAATGATCAGAAATGTTTCAGGTCTCCAGGAGAATCCTTCCAGCTAGAGGAGACCCGGATTCATCCGTGAGAATCTGGATTTTGGAGTCAATGCTGCAATGGAGGGTGAGGGTTTGTATCATCTCAGCATTTGTTTCCTTCTTTTAAAAACTAAAATAATTCCTTTGGCCAGAAATACAGAAATAATGCATTTTTAATTTTTTTTTTAATTTTATTTTATTTTATTTTATTTTATTTTATTTTAAAAATTCAGAGATACTACAAAAGCCTGGTAAGGAGGCTCAGTTTCTGAAAGCTGTTTTTTCAATATTTTCAATATTTTCTCCAGCTTCACCTACAAACCACAGTCACTGCTCTTGCCTTGGCTGCAGAGCCATTCCCTGTGCTCCCCGAGCTGCCAGAGAAACTGAGGCACAAAATTTCCCTGACCTTGCAACAGCTGAGGCAAAATCCAGCCCACCCTTCCCTTCCAGCCTCAGCCCAGTTGCCACAAATGGGATCAAGAACACAGATTATCTCCCAGAACAAAACAAAACAAAACAAAAATAATAAAATAAAAATTAACCAAGCTTCTCAGAACAACACTTAAATTTTCAAGCAAACATGAGTAAAGTGGATCAAGGGAGCTCAACACAAGCACAATTAGCTGCTGGAACTTATTGCCACAGGATACTGAGAAGAACAAGAACTTAACAGGATTCGAAAAAGGATTAGTTGTGTATGTGAATAAACTGCATATCCAGAATTAGAATGAACCACCCACCAGTTTGGAAAACATGTAAACCCTCGAGTTTCAGAGGCTTCAGCCAAATTTTAACAAGCATCAGAAACTTTCTCTTCTCCAGATTAATCCCCCCCTCCACGGTGGGATCAGGGCAGGAGGGGTGGTGGCACTGCTCTTGTGCTGTGACACAGTCACAAAGTTCCAACAGCAACACCCATCTCCCGGGAAAGCTTGAAAATATTGGATTTATTGTCCTAAATGAAAAGATTGGATTTCTTGTCCTAAATGTGTTTGTTTCCCTGTGCAGGCTCTCACACTGCACTCATCCCCTCAGTGCCCAAGTGCTGTCCAGATTTCTCCTTAACCACAGGCACTTCCTCCCCTGGTCGCTCCAAAGGGATCTTTTCCAAGGCTGGAAAAGGCAGGAATCCTTTCATTGAGTGATTTTTGGAAAGGGCTGAACCTGGGCTTTGCAACCTTCATGTGCTGAGCAAAGCAGGAGCAAAACAAAGAGTCACAGCCTTGGCAGCAGCAGGGGTGAGGCTGCTGTGGGTCCTGGGTGCTGGGACAGCCTCACCAGGGAATGGCAGCACTTCGAGGGATTCTGAGCTTCAGGAGGCTGAAAATGACTCCTTTATTTTTGGGATGTATCTCCCTTTTATACTATTTCACACAGACCAATTGGATTGGTGACACAAAGACAAACCTCTTCACTCCCATTGGTCAGAGCAGAGGGACAGCAGGGAGAAGTCCCTCCTGGGGAAAGGAATGAATAACAAAGTTACAGCTACAAAAACATTTCTCCTGTTTACAGAAAATCCCCTGGTGTCCTGGGCTGTAGTGTAGGATGTACACACAGTATTTATTCCATCCCCATCCCCATGAGCTGTTGGAACCAGGTGGGGCAGTGTTTTCCCAGGCCCCTCCTTTGGGCTCTTCTGCTCATGGCCCATCAATGCCTTGCCCAGGACTCACAGGGAACTCCCTCCAGGAGCTCTCTCTGTTTAATGGGCCATCAAGGACCCACTGCACGACTCCTCATCCCATTGGGAGATGCTCCCAATGCCCAGGGGGAGGAGCCAAGCATTCCCACCTGCAGAGAATCTGGGATTTGGGACAGGACAAGCAGCCCTGAGCCACTGGATTCCCAGAGGAGCAGAGCTCCCAGACCTTTCTGTGGGATCACTGCTTCAGGAAGAGCCCCTCACCTGGACTGCTCCCACCACCCTGCTCAGGGTGTGTCCTGACTCTGTCGGTGCTCTTTTGTATTATTGCATCTATTTTATTTTATTTTACCTTTTTTCCTTTCTTCTTATTAAATTGTATTCCTGACCTGGAGCCTCTCACTCATTTTGCTTTCAAACCACGACACTGGGGAAAAGAATTTCAGAAAACCAAAACACCTCAGGCACAAAACCAGGGCTACAGGGACCCTTTCTGCTTCCAGAGGATTGCTCTGCTCTGCCAGGGTTGGCAACACTCTCTCCAGCCAGGAGAGCTGTGGATTGACTCAGGTCTGGGATTGGGAAGCAGCACTCAATCCTCCCTGATGAATGGCTCCACCTCACACATGGTTTTTAAAAAGCATCTCTCCCGAGATGAAAAGCTGTTTGACTTCCAGCCCACTTCCAAAATAGAAAGGCAACTCGGAGTTGTTTTTCTTTAGGAAAAAGTTGGTGGGTTTTTGTTAAGGTTGTTTGTGGGTGAGCGCTGGGGAAATGCTCCAGCAATTCGCTCGTTTCAGGGTTTCTCCATCCAATCTCCTCCTCTGGTGACACAACACACCTCGAGGTGTCCCCTGTGCTCAGCTCAGCCCCCATCAGCACTGCCAGCATCAGACACATCCCCAGCCTCTCTATTCCCACCTCTGTGGTCTGCACTGCACAGAGTATTTTGTGCACCGCCGGCTCCCGCGGATCTGAAAAAGTGACATTAACAAAGGATGACCCAATTCCAACGTGATCAGGCTCAATTCCACAGCTCCACAACGGGCTTTGCATACGCTTTGTCCGAGGGGTTTGAAGGCACCAGCTGACACCTCATGGTGCCAGGCAGGTCACAGTGACCAAACCTCACTTTTCCAGAGGAAAAACCCTCACTTCTCCAACCTGCAGGCCAACAAAATGCATTTTTTTCTTTTTTTTCCCAGGATGTGCAAGGCTGAATCATCGAGCCAAATGTGTCAAAGCTTCCTCTGGACTTTCCTTCCTCCGTCTACCCAAGGCAGCCTAACAAGCCAAACGAGCACAAGGCAGCAGAGCAATAAAGGAGCCAGACTGATGCTGGGGCAAGGATTGATCAGCTCCAGCACCCCACAGCTTGTGCTGGTGATGGTTGAGAGAAGCCCCAGGCTTTTATACCCTGTGTGAATGAATGCTGGAGGGTTCTGTGGGTGCCCCTGGAGCCCTGGGCTGCTCGGACACGCTGGGAGCTGCCTCCCTCTTGCCTTGATCTTTCTCAGCCTTCTGATGTTTGCATTTTTCTAATGGAGTTTCTCACAGATTTCCATGTAAATGAAGTGATGTTATTATAAACTTTTTTTCTTGTTTATCGTTCCTCTCTTGAGGAGTGACTTCTAGTTTGATCAGTGTGGTTGAAGAGGTGTCAACCTCATCCTCCAATCCCTGGTCATTGTCCAAAATCTATATAAATTAAAGTAGAAAAATAAACTTCCCTCTTTTTTGCCCTGAGGACCTGACTGCATGCGAGTTGTTAATTTTGTGTCCTATAGTGACACCTCCCCTCATGGGAAACCTGGGAAAGTTCACAAATCCAACCCTCAGACAGCAAGAGCTGTGCCCAGCAAGCCACAATCCCCAAATTCCCAATTTTATCTCCCAATTCCCCAAAATTCTCAATTGCAGACCTGGAGAGGACACTGCTCTCCCCCCACACCCAGTTTTGGGGGGACACACCTTTGGCATCCCCTGGCAGCAGCTCAGCAGCCCCACAGCCATCAGCACTCACTTTTAATTAAGGAGTTTTTCCCTGCCCCTGGAAGAAAATAAATCCTGCTCTATTTAAAAAGAGTTATTAATAACCTGATTCTGATGTATAAAAGAGAAGGGGAGAAAGCAGCTCGCAGAGCTGAGAGCGAGTTCCGCTGCAGAAAGCCACCACTGGGCTCTCTAAACATCTTAGAAAGGGATTTAGTTTTTAAAGACATGATTATTCTCTTTTCAATAGCAGACACCAAATATCTTAAAGGTGGGGGTTTTTTTCAAAAAAAACATGAAGGCATACAAATTCTCCATCACTTTTTGGAAACAGCAGCAGCTGTTTCCAGGCACAAGTCCTTGAAGACAGAGATGAAGTAGAAACTTCCTCCAATTTTGTGGGAGCTGCTGCTGGAGCTGCTGGACACTGTGGAATGTCCAGGCTGGGGGATGCCCCAGACCAGCAGCCAGGAGTGTTCCTTGCCCTGGAGCTGAGTGAGCTGAATGTTCCTGCCTGGGGGAGGCAGAGTGATCCTGGCAATGAATTCCCACCCTGGATCTCCTCCCTGCTCCTCCACACGGTGCTGGTCAGAGCTGGGGGACCCTGACAGGAGCTGCTTTGATTGTCAGAGGCACCCAGAGCAGCCAGACTGGGAATTTGAGCTGAGGAGTGTCTGGGCTGTGAGTTCATGTTGAAATTTCTGCCTTGTTCCAAAGCACCTTTCCCTGCAGAGGAGCTGCCAAGGCTCCCGGGGTGACTCCTGCACCCTGAGCCTGAGTCCTTCCTCTCCTGTCCCAGCAACACCACAGCACATCCCAGCACTGCAGGAACAGATGTAGGGCACAGCAGTGCTAGTCACAGTGATGTCTTAGGATTTGAGCTTTTCTGTTTTCCATCCATCTGTAACCCTGCAGTTCTTTAGTGCAGAACTCCAAACTCCACACACACTGTGAGCTGCTGCTTCCCCACTTTGGGCAGACACGACAATTCCTCTCCAGGCCTGGCAATCAAGGACCCCTCACTGCCTCAGGCCCCAGAGATGGGAACAAAAGGAAGTTGGGGGCAGCAAACTTGGGCTCAGTGACTTCATGACCTGGAGCTGGAATTGGCAGATGAACCCCCAATGTGCAAATGGCCCAAAGTGATCCAAGTGTGCAAATCCGTTACCATTGTCCATTTTGGGTGCAGCCCCTGGGGGGCTTTGTCTGCCCTAAATGGACCTGAAGGCCCTTCAATAAACACAACTGCTTTTTATTCCTTTAATGCTGTCTGGCCTCTGTTTTTAGGTAGCCCCAAAAAGGCATCAGCAGGAGCATTTCCAGCAGGTTTTCACTCCCGTGGCCTTTCAGGGCAGCTCAGGCAAAGCTCAGCGTGGCACTCAGAGCTCCCAGCTCCCCACTAAGCAGCTGGACAAGAAATCAGCCACTACATCAGCCTGGAGAGAAAATTCCCAGCTCCCATCCCCATTAGAAGGCTCCTTTAAAGGGATGAGGCTCAAATCCTCATCCCTGCTCAGTGCTGGGTGCCCAAACAGGAGTCACTAATGGGACTGAGGAATTAATGTTGATTCTTTGATGCCACAGCATGGAAAGGGAAGCAGGGGGGGTGGAATTTGGCATGATTAAGCAGATGCCAGGCTATAATTCAGCAGCTTGCAGCTCAATCAATTGGTGCTCACGGCCCTGCAGTCCATTAGTGCAGCCACAAACCTCCACACCCTGCATGGAAGGTCATTTTTAAATTGCCTCCCTGGTGGATTTCCGCTCCCTGCCCAAATTGTGAAAAGAGCACACTCTGAAAGGAGCACACAGAGCTTCCTGAGGTGCTCTCATCATCCTTGGCTCACCAGCTCTCTCCCCAGGGAACATGAACTTCTGCCTGCCTGGGAACCTTTGACATGCCAGGGTAACCTGGCCCATCTTCCATGGGAGAGGAATTTGGCAGGGAAGCCATTCCTTCTCTTCTAGCAGCACAAAACCCTGTCTGCCAATCCAATAAACCCGGAGCTATTCCAGCACTGCCTGAGGAAATGGGATTTGGCTCCTGGAGGGAAAGGCACAGGATGAATGTAGCGGCTTGTCCAGCTTCCAGCCCCAGCCTGCTTCTCACTCTGCCTTCCCTGTGGCTCAGTTATTCTGGCTCACCTCACCTCAGTCTGCTCTGGAGGTGAGATGGGAGCAGCTGCCCACTTTTGGCCAGGAGTCACAAAGCTCAGGGAGCTCAGAGGGTGAGCACAGCGGTGACACAGGCACTGACACCTGAGGTGCTGGCAGAGCCCAGCTCTCACCAATCCCATGGCCTGGACAGAGTCATTTCTCCTGATTTTAGGATCACTTAAGGTCCAAGCCCATCCAGATCTTCTAAATGAGAAATGGAGGAGACAAATTAGTGCCTTAAGATTTGAGCTTTTCTGTTTTTCATGCATTTGTAACCCTGCAGTTCTTTAGTGCAGAACTCCAAACTCCACACTTTGGGCAGACACAACAATTCCTCTCCAGGCCTGGCAATCAAGGACCCCTCACTGCCTCAGGCCCCAGAGATGGGAACAAAAGGGACTTGGGGGCAGCAAACTTGGGCTCAATGACTTCATGACCTGGAGCTGGAATTGGAAGATGAACCCCCAATGTGCAAATGGCCCAAAGGGATCCAAGTGTGCAAAGCTGTGACCATTGTCCATTTTGGGTGCAGCCCCTGGGGGGCTTTGTCTGCCCTAAATGGACCTGAAGGCCCTTCAATAAACAGAACTGCTTTTTATTCTCTTAATCTTATCGGCCCTCTGTTTTTAGGTAGCCCCAAAAAGGCATCAAAACAGAAGCTGGAGACAGAATGAAGCTGCCAGTTTCACAATCATAACTCAGTGAGCACGAGGTTGTCACAGGAAGAAAATCATCCCCAAGTGCTGTTCCCCTGCCAGCAGCACTGCCCAGCCCCTGCCCTTCCCAGGAGCATCCTCAGCCCTTGGGAAAGCTCATCCTGCTTGGCCAAGCACCAAATCCTCCCTGTGGTCCACAGAGTGTCCCAGCAGCAGGGAACTCTGATCTACAGGTGGCTGAGCTGCAGACGTGCCTCAGGGACACCCAGCCTCCCTTGCTGGCTTTTACTTGCAAGGTGAGGTGGCAGATGAGCCCTTGGGGAGCTCTGAGGAGCTGGAGGGGGTTTGTGAGGGCTGCTCTAAGAATATTGTAATCACGCGGTAATTGTGGCGCATCTCAAATCAACCAGGCAAATCACGGCGTCGTTATCACGGCTGTCACCAGCCCTGCCTGGCACGGATCAGCCCCAAGGAGGGAGCAGGAAACATCCACACAGCTCCACCACACTCCCTCCAGGCCTGCCCAGCTCAAACCCCACCAGCCTGGCAGCCTCCTCCTTCCTTGGGCCACGTCTGTCCTTCCCTCAGCTGCATCTCAAGGTACCACACTTAATTAGGCAGGCTGATTTTACCTTTTTTTTCTTTTTAATTAAACAACCATCTTCAGGCACAAGAGCGGCCCTTGTGATTTGATTGGAGCTGTCAGTCTTTCAAATGTCATTCCTGTAGATGACTAATCTTGAAAAACATGAGTTACTAAACTCATTGACTCAGTTGATGATGAGCCAGAGGAGAAAAGATGGTTGAGACAGAGAGGGAGGAACCAGAGCTGCACGGGCTCTGAAGGTGCTGAATGGGGCCACTCTGCAGCAGGAGAGACTGGGGTTTCCAGGGAAATTCCTGATGCAGGAATTGGGGAAATGGGGATGTGGCCCATCACTGGGGACATCTGGGCACTCCTGTTCCTCCCAGTCGCTGTCATGCTGAGAAAAAAAGGGATTTTCTGTCCCAGCCTCTCTGAGTGTGCTGGTTCTCAGCACAGAGTGAAGCCGTCCCTTCTCTCTGCCCCCAGTGCAGACTGTAGTTGGAGTTCTCCTGCTGCTGGGGTTATCCTGTTCTAACCCTGCCTTTGGAGCAGCATTCCCTGGCCTCCTGAGCCTCTCTTGTCCCATCTCCACCCACTGTGGCACAGCTTTGGGAATCATCCCAAGAGTTATGAGCTGACAATGTCCCACAGCACGAGCAGCAGAGGGGGCAGGTGCTGATCCCACCCCAAAAGTGGATTCTTCCCCACCCCACGGGCCCTGTCCCAGCACTGCAGGGGCTCCCACCCTGCCCTGCACCAGGATAACTCGGGCTCTCAGGTGAGTTATTCACTCTGGAAGGAGACAAAAAGGGCTGTGAGGACAGGCAGGAACGGTGCTGGCAGAGTTTTCAAAAGACAAATGGGTGAAGGAGGGAAATGCACTTGTGGGGTGACACCTTTGGGGGATTGCAACAAATCCTTTGCCACCACCTTTCACAGCTGTCAAATCTCCCAAAACCAAGGGACAGTGGCAGGGACAGAGCTCAGGTCCCCCTGTTCCCCTCCCACATGTTCCTGCTGCTGCAAAATCCCCAAAACCTTCAGCAGCAACAGATTTATGGGGTGCAGCATTTCCCTGCCAGGAATTCCTGCATCCTCTCAATGCCACAGCCAGTCACTCCTCCACAAAGGGCAGCAACTGGCAGCTCCCCCTCCTCCCCTCCTTTGGGCTTTATTTATAGAAAGGCACCTTTTATTGCCATTTTTCCTCTTTGCTGAGGCCAGGCTGGAGGCAGGGACAGAATCTACACCTGCAGGATCCAGCCAGATCACCCTTGCTGCCCATCTCAGAGGTCAATAAACTGGTTTTATTCCCAGTGGAGTCACCTCAGAGGTCAATAAACTGGTTTTATTCCCAGTGGAGTCACCTCAGAGGTCAATAAACTGGTTTTGTTCCCAGCTGTGCCTGCCAGGCCCCTTCTCTGTGCTCCTCTCTGAACTTTGTCTGCTTGCACTTGGGAGAATTTCAGAGTTAAAGGAATATAACTCAATAACTTAAAATAACTAACTCCAAGGGAGATGAGGCTTCAAACTGGGCCAGCCCAGAGTGAGCTGAGCTCTCACCACCAGAGCTGCTGCCCAGTCTCTGACAGAGCTGCCCTTTCTCACACGCATTCCAATCCATCTTTTCAACACTCCCTGTGGGCCTGATGTTTCTGGCTCTTAGAGATTTTATCCTGCTGGCAGCTGCTGATTTTTTCCCCAAGGAAAAATCTCTCAGACCCAGAAATATCAGGCCCACAACTCCCCAGGTTTTAGCACTTTTAAATTTTTGTCCCCCTGCTAAAAATCCCATCAGGGACGATGCTCCTGGACCTGACAAATGGAAGGAAACAATTCCAAAGCCTCACAGAAGGTCATTCCAGGAGCTGGGGAGATGAACATGTCCGAGTCATGCCTGGTGGATGTGACACTATTATAAGAAAGACACTGGAGGAATTATTCATCAGCAGTGCCTTCTGTGGCTCCAATCTCCATAAACAGCTGCTGCTCACCCAGGTGGGATCACAGCCCACCTGGATAAACCCCTGGCTGGCCCTACAAGCCAGAGCAGCCTCTCCTGGAGCTCTGCAGCCTCCCTGGGATGGCAGGAGGGAATATTCCTGCATCTCCAAGGCTGCAGGGAGCAGGCAGACAGTGCCATAAACTGGCTGGCAGCCTTTCAAAGGTGGCAGGCTTGTGCCAGATTATCCTTCTCTCTCTCTCTCTCTCTCTCCCAAATTAGAAGCAGAACGTGCCACTAGAAAGTCAGGTGAAAGCTGTCTCTCAAGGAAGAGAGAGGCTCAGAGCATCCTGCTGGTCTGAGCACAGCCAGTGCCTCCCGAAAAATCCCCACAGGCTCTGGGCTGGCCCAAACCTGCCCTGGGTTGCTGACCCACAGAATAAACTGTGCAGGGGTTTATTCACAGCACCAGTGGTTTAAACGTGGTTCTTCTGTTGTGGACACAGCCACAGGAAGCCCCTCTTGGAGGCAGAGAAATTACAAATATTCACCTTCCCCAGCCCCAGAACCCAAGCTGGGCAGTGCTGTATTGCACTAATATATAACATATTTTTATATAAATACACAATTCTATACTGCTGCTGGCTGCAGGAGACACAAAGCCACCAGCCAGGCCCTTGCTTTGCCTCACTCACACACATTTACATCCAAACATCACCTCTGCCAGTTTTCCAGTTCTCAGTTCAGCCCAGGACTGAGCTGACTCCCTGAGCCTCCCTCCCACACCCAGCCTCCTCCCAGCTCTGCCTCTCAGCAACCACCACCTGCATCTATTATTCAGGAGAAATATCAAGTTATTCATGAGCCAAAACAGGCTCCAGGTACTGCACCCAGCCTGACAAAACCCCTTCTGTTCTAGCTCTGCTCCGTTCCCAGCCTGAGCTCAGGGGGAGGAGGGTGGATCTGCTCTGGTTTGGGTCCCTCCCCAGGGATTTATGGCTTTGAGGGGCAGGAGGAGCCCTGGCAGCCTCTCCCTCATCATCTGCCCAAGGCCCCTTGTTAACAGCCATGGCTCAGGGTCCCTCCCCTCCTGCACAGAGCACAAATTCCAGCCTCCCCCTGGGCTGGAGAGAGCTCCCCACAAGGCCAGGGGGCTGCCAGGGCAGGGACTTTAATCACACACCAGGGACACATCCAGCTCTACAAATCAGCTCCTGCTTCCCTCCAGCCTGAACCCAGGTGTGGTGGGGAGGATTTAACCCAGTTCATCCCTGCTCTGGGTTGGAGCACGGCTCCTGCACCCAGTGAAACACCATGGGTGATTTCTCTCATCCACACACTGAGGAAATCCTCCCAGGGGTGCTGCTCCTGTGCTGGTGGCACAGCCTGGGCAGGAGAGCAGGAGCAGGATGGAACATGCGAGCTCCACCTGTGTCTCCCTGTACTCTGAGCACCCACAGCCCTCCTAAAACAGAGCAAAACACTCAGAGCACAAAAAAGAGCCCTAAATCCTGCACTGGAGCACCCAGAAATGCTGCAGCACCCTGATGTGCTTCTGCTGGGCAAGGGAGGCCTTGGGGGAGAGAATTCCACAGGACAAACTCCTACCATAGGACTCTTTCTTTCTTTCTTTCTTTCTTTCTTTCTTTCTTTCTTTCTTTCTTTCTTTCTTTCTTTCTTTCTTTCTTTCTTTCTTTCTTTCTTTCTTTCTTTCTTTCTTTCTTTCTTTCTTTCTTTCTTTCTTTCTTTCTTTCTTTCTTTCTTTCTTTCTTTCTTTCTTTCTTTCTTTCTTTCTTTCTTTCTTTCTTTCTTTCTTTCTTTNTTCTTTCTTTCTTTTTCTCTCTCCCTCTCTCCCTCTCTTTCTTGGTGGATGGAGCTGACATGAGCTGAAGCTGGGAAAAGCTCACTTGGATTCCCTGGTCCCAGCACAGTTCCAGGTTTATTTTCTGTGTCATAGTCTCTGGGATTTAGATGTAAAAACCATAAGAGGTCACCCAGGCTGTGGGGCCAGGGCAGGGTCACCCCCCCAAGGATATTTCCCAGTGAGAACAGCCCTGGCTCTCACTCTGTGAAGAGAAATTCACTGGGACACATTTATTTTTCAGCTGTAGGAGCTGCTGAGCAGATGGAAAAATGCAAAGGGTGAACTCCAAGGAGCTCAGCCAGAGCTCCAAGATGGAATTTTATAGCCAGAGCTCCAAGGGGAGGTCACCTTTGTCACATTGGCACCCTCACACCCTCGAGCAGCACCCAAGAGCATCTCAGCCCTTGCTTGGTGCCACCAAGACAAGAGTCTGGACTGTGCAAACTCCAGCTCATCCAAAGTGAGGCCCCTGACCCCCTGATGGCCACAGGAATTCTGCCTTGGATTCACTGGGAGCCCCAAATCATGCTGGATTATGTTATGATAATGCTGGAAGTATTATAAATGCTCTGTGTGCCAGACAAATCCTGGAGCAGGCTTCCAAATCCCCTCAAAATCCCCTCCTGCATCTCTACATTCATCCATTCATGAAATCCAGAGCAGAGCCTCAGCATCCATCCCTCTGCTCCAGGGCTCTTTCCAGCTGAATGGAAGGTGAGGCAGACTCCATTTCTCCTGGATTAGCCTTTTTTAAAAACATTTTTTGCCTTTTAGGTGCCAAATCTGCAGAGGAAGCCGCAGGGCATTTAGGAATGATGTCCAGCAAGGGAAGTGAGACAAATCCCGTGGCTCTTTCTCCTGTCAGAGAGTGAAGTGTGTCTCCACAGGAGCAGGGAGGTCCCCTCAGCAGAGCCTGCCTGTCTTTATTCCTTTTGCAAACAGCAGGGAGAGTTTATTTGGTCTATTCTAGGAGAATTCCTTGAGAACAGATGAGCTTCACCCTGGAAATTCCTATTTTTCTTTATGCCTGGACCTACCTGAGGTGACACCCCAAACATCAGAACACTAAAGCAAAGGGTTCCCCACTTTTTGGGGATGAGCAGACTTCTCCCTCTGAGCCACAGCTTCCAATTCCCTCTCCACTGCTCTTCAAGAACAGCACAAAAATCCCTGTAGAGAAGCTTAGCTCTTGTCCTGGCTTTAGGGAAAGAGCTCAGATCCAGGCAGGAGGGGGATCTGGAGCATTTCCTATTTATTCTGCTGTCACAGGCAGGCATTTCGCCTTGGCTCACGGGGAGGGCAGAGCTGCAGGGATTTCAGAGGCACCACTGCAGCTGGAAAACTGCTCCAAGGCTCCGTGGTGCCTGGGCAGGGCAGGGACACAGTGAGAACAACTGCACAGGCTGTGCAAGGGGAAGGAAATCACTTCCAGGATGGAAAAACAGGTGTGGAATTGTGTCTCGAGGTGTTTTACTGCCCAGAACGGAGAAGAAGGAAGGAACTCGCTTCCAGGATGGAAAAAATGGCTGTGGAAGTGTACTCCAAGCTGTTTTACTGCCTAGGATTGAGCAGAAGACAGGAACTCTCATCCAGGATGGAAAAAAATAGATGTGGAAGTGTATCCCAAGGTGTTTTACTGCTCAGAATTGTACAGGGGGAAGGAACTCATATCCAGGATGGAAAAAACAGGTGTGGAAGTGTACTCCAAGCTGTTTTACTGCCCAGAACTGAGTAGAGGAAAGGAACTCACTTCCAGGATGGGAAAAACACAGGTGTGGAACTGTGCCCCAAGGTGTTTTACTTCCCAGAGCTGTGCAGGAGGAAGGAACTCACTTTCCAGGATGGAAACATAGGTGTGGAAGTGTACTCCAAGCTGTTTTACTGCCCAGGATTGAGCAGAGGAAAAGAACTCACTTCCAGGATGGAAAAACACAGGTGTGGAAGTGTGCCCCGAGGTGTTTTACTGCCAAGGAATCATTTTCTGACACTTCCTTTAGGAAGTGTCACTTGGTACAACCAAAAAAACCCACAGAGGGAGAGGGATGAGGGTAGGAGGAGGGCTGAACTGGCTAAATTTTGGGACAGAGCACTGAGAGAGCAGGATCTGTTAATTCTTTGCCCCCTCTCCCATTCCCTGGGGATGTGGAGGAGGATGTATTCCGTGGTGACCAGCACAGTGTCACTGACAGCTCTTGGGGGAGCTCCTTGTGCCTCCAGCAGGAGAGGGAGATGAATTACAGACCCCACCCCATCACCTCTGCTCAGCAAACCCCTCCTCAGCTCCTGGAGGTGAGTCCAGCCCTGATGTCAGCTTGCCAACCCAGACACAGAAAGTGGAGGAATGCAGGAGGAAAAGAGAATCCCTTCTTCCCTTTCAGCCTTTGAGATTGGCAGGGCTCACTTCTGCCACCACAGCACCAAAACAGGGGCAGGTGGCTGATCCAGGATCTCCACAGGCAGAACATGAACAGACAGAGAAAAAGGACCCACAGAGCACCCACTGCAGGGTGGACACTGGATTGTTCCAAGGATCCCACAAGGAGCTTTGCCTTGGGGTTGGTTGAAGCCCCACCAAATCCTCCTCCAGCTGAACACAACTTAGAGCTGCAGCCAATTTAACTTTTCAAATGAAGGCCTGCAGGAAAAGTGGAGGGTGAGGAAGCCACAGAGGGCATGGCCACAGAGGGAGGTGCTGACCAGGGCTCGCTGCATCCCCAGGGGATGCAAGTCAGGGATGTTGCTGAAAAGCAGCCCTGGAATCCAGGCAGCCTCTGGCACTGCTCATCCCTGCCAGAGAAAATGCACGGAAATGCAAGAGAGCACCACATCCTGCCCTCCTCTGGATTCCGAACTGGCCACTGGGTTTTGTTGGAGGAACTAAAAATTGCTTTTTTGCACAACTTTTTTTTTTTTTTTTTTTTTTTAACCCAGAAAAAAACGAGG
>VWZU01017671.1:260839-277395 GCA_013397095.1 Sterrhoptilus dennistouni | reverse complement strand
CTCTCCTCTCCTCTCCTCTCCTCTCCTCCAGCAGTGCCTCCTTTTCCTGCCTGAACATGGGAATTGCCTCCCCTCAGAGAGTCTCCCCAGGTTATCATCACCTTGTGGAGCCAGACTGGAGATGTGAGTCCCTGCAGAAATGAGGAGAGGAGTGGGATGGGCTGTGTGCTGAAACGCCAGCCTGAGCTCCTCAGACCCAACCGTGACCTTGGTTCAGGGCTGAACCCACACGGTTCAAAGGAACAACCTTGGGAAATGTCAGGGCAGTGTCTTTGCTTGGCTGTTCTGCTGCTCTGACCACCAAGAGCAGCTCTGGGTGTGTCACACTGTGATTTTCATCCAGAGGGATGAAGCAACACCTCTGTGTGTGTGTGTTCTGTGTCTCTGTGTGTGTGTGTGTGTCATTTGATGGTCCCACTCACCTTGGCATGCAGGTGAGAGGGACCAGAGCTTGTGGGAGAGGCTGTGGAGGGAAAAAATGCCAAAGTCTGGCCACTTTGCCAAACTAACACCATTCCCCTTCTTCCCACAGTGGCTGTGGCTGCTCATGCCCAGAAACCAAACCAACAAATTGTGTTCACCCTCCATCCAACCAAACCCCCACCCCAATGCTTGCAGTGCTCCCTTCCACCACCCCAGTCCCTCCCACTCTCTAGAGCAGATCCTTGCTCCTCCTTCAGTTGTCATTTGGACAACTGGGCAAAAACATCCTCCAACAGGCACCTGCTGTCCTGGCTTTACTGACCAAGGGCCAGAGACCACCAGGCTTCCCTTCCCTCCTCGAAGACAGCGGGACACTTTCCTCCCCGGCAGCAGGAGGAGCTGTCCACTCCTCCAAGGCTCTGGAAGTGGCTGGAGGAGGTTTGCGCTCCCTGATCTGTGGGTGCAGCCCTCAGGACGCTCCAGGCTGTGCCCAGGAGCAGGTCAGAGGCAGAGGAGACCAGAGGAGCCCCGGTGCTGTATCAGCAGGTGGTGCTCTCCCCTTCAATTAAGCCACAGCCTGGCGTTTTTCCACCGGGATTTCCTCCAGTAAGGACACATGGGCCCCTTCTTCTCTGCCCTGCTGGGAGGCTGAGCCTGCACCAGCTCAGAGCCCGGCAATGAGAGCTTTGCCTGGAGCTCCCCATGGACAGCGGTGCTCCTTCACCTCCTGGGAGAAACTCTTCATGGGCTAAAGACCCACCTCAGGTGAGCTGAGCTCGGGGGAGCATCCAAGAGGAAATGGTTTAACACACTGCTGGGAGCTGGCAGAGTGCTTCAATAACCCCCAGACTCCTTGTCCAGCTCCAGCCTTTCCCCGATCGTTATCCTGGCCAGGCTCCAAGGCAGAGATTGCTCAGAGACCAGAAGGGCGCAGACCATGTTAAATCATACATCAAACTCTTCTCCCAGGGGCTTGGATTTATTGGGGAGCACCCTCTGAGCACACAAACACCACCAGCTCTCCCCACGTTGTTCTGTGATTAAGCTCCTTTTCCAAACCCTCCTCACACTCTCACACAGATCAGGAACTCTGAACTCTTGTCTTTGCTGGATGCCACAGCTGGAGAAGGGAGGAGAGGAAGCCAACACATCTGGGCACTGCTGGAATTACTGCTGGGTCCCTGGGTGTGCTGAGACAACCCCAAATGAGGACTTCAGGATGACAAAAGTCACAGACCTTCTGTTTTTAGGGGTCCAATCCTGCCTCATTCTCTTCCTCAACACTCCAGCCGTGCTCTTGGCACATCCTCTGCCCCATTTCCTGCTCTGCTGTCCCCATATTTTCCACCACTTCAGTTCTCCAGGCAGCTTTGGCTCTTACTGAGAGAGAACCTCCTTCAAGAGCAGCTTGTGACACTCTGGGATTGCAGCACAATGAACTGATAAAGCGAGACATAGAAGCGCATAAATAATCATAATATCTCACGTCCCAAGATCACACAACCAATTTGGATTCTTTTTTCGTGTCCCGTTTATAAATATTCATTTCAGAGATGTTTCAAACCAACAGAGCCTGATACAGAATTGCTCCAAAAGCTCCAGCCTGGCAGTGTGGAGAGACTACAGCTCTTTGCAGCCTCACCTCATCCCGGCAGGGTGAGCACAGCCCTGCAAATATTCCACAGACTATGAGGGCACAGCACAAAAGAAGCAGCTCCTGTGTCAGTCATGTCCCTGCCACATCCCCATTCTCTGCTATCAACCTCCAAACTATTATGTGACAACACAGAAATCACGTCACTTTGTCTGGGTTTTCCAAGCTGCCACTTAACAAAATCACTGGGATATATATATATATAAAAAAAAGCCCTGTTGTGTTCAAAAAATTAGTATGCAAACAGTGATAAATCCTCTGATGGTCACATTTATGTTTTTTTGTTGTGTAGTTAATCAGGAAGGAGTATGTTCAGTTTAGATCCAGCTCCACACTTTGCCTCTCTAATCCGAATCCCAGAAGGGCCTTATAAAACCATAATCTGCAATGCAAAACTGCAAAGCATATGGGAGTGTCTATAGATTTTCCAAATCACCTGTGCCCTAATTTAATATGAATAACAATTAGTTTACTCTTATCAGTTAATTGTGCCCCTTGTGGATTCAGCAACGCTGCGTCTTGTCACCGAGCGCCTTTGTCTGAGCAAACTTTAATTACTCTGCCTCTCGCCCAGCCCCACTCCGCCAACAAAGGTGAAATTGCTGCTAAACAAAAATCCCACGGAAAGGAGATGGGAGCCAGCAGGATGAGGGGAGGAGCAAACAGAGCAGCCCGGGGTTAATAGCGGGGAGTGTAACTCTGGTCCCTCCAGCATCCCACAGCATCCCAGAGCGGCAGCAGCACTGACAGCTCTCCTTCCACATCCCGGCTCCAAGCTCTGCCATCAGCAGAAGGCTGGAGAAAGGCTTCATCCACCTCGGGTGCTGTGATTAGCAGAAGACTGAGGAGCAGCCAACAGGCTCCTAATTCCAGCCCTGCTGTGGATCCAAACGCCAGGCACTGAAATCCTCAGCCCCTTCAGCCTTGGCACTGATGGAGGCGATGGGCCGTGCACCTCCCAGCCAAACCTTGGTGAATCCACTCCCCGAGGTGGATGTTCAGGGCCACCAACAATCCAAGAGTGTGCAGAGACTCCAGAGTCTCTGCCAGTCCCTCACATCGGGCCACAAACTCCCTGGATGTTCCTGCAGGCTCTTAGAGCCACTGATGGCACTGGGGGCTCAGGATGTGCCCTCACCAGTGGTGACTCCTGGGACTCGTCATTATTTCAACAATCAAAGCAAATGCTTCCTAACGCAGCACTGAGGGATCCATCCAGCCCTGCAAACACCCTCACTGCCCCCAGAAGTGTCACAACGTTTACCTTTGGCACAGAAAACGTATTTCCCTTTCAAGGCACAGAATTCCCCCTTGCGAATCGTACAACAACAGCAACAAAAGAGCAGATTGAGGACGGCTGCTCCCAGTCCCGTTTCAAACACTGCAGGGTTTTGCACACACACAGGCCTTCAATCTCAGTTACACCATCACCTTGGCAGCAAAACGTTGCCTTTGCACAGCAGAGGATGCAGGCTACAAACCCTTTGGCAGAGCTGAAGGAACGGGCCTGCAGCGCGGCAGATAAAGCCTGTGGCGTGAGGAATGCTCCCAGTCCTGCTCCATTCAGCCCAAGAATTCTCCCATCCCACTCCATCCAGCCCAGGAACTCTCCCAATCCTGCTCCATCCAGCCCAGAAGTGCTCCCAATCCCAATGCATTCAGCCCGGGGATGCTCCCATCCCGCTCCATCGAACCCAGGGATGTTCTCCCATCTCACTCCATCCAGCCCAGGAATGCTCCCAATCCTGCTCCATCGAACCCAGGGATGTTCTCATCCTGCTTCATCCAGCCCAGGAATTCTCCCATCCCGCCCCATCCATCTCAGGAATTCTCCAATCCCGCTCTATCCAGGCCAGGAATGCTCCCATCCCCTTGAGCCCAGGAATTCTCCTGCTCCATCCAGCCCAGGGATGAGCTGCTGAAGCCACGGAGGGTGTGCACCTTCCCCTCCTTGCTGAAGGAGGCTCCAGGATCCTACTGCTGCTCCTCTCCCCGAAGAACTTTTACCCTCACTGGGGTTTGGTGAAAATCCTCCCTGCCTCTCCACAGCACAAAGCCCTGCAGGTTTTTTGCCTTCAGAGCAGGTGTAAGAGAAGGATTCTCCATAATCTGTGCTGATCCCTGCTCCTGCCCAGCCCTGAGCACAGATGAGAAGGACACTCACCCTGCTCAAGTCAGGGAATTCATTACCTGCCACATCAAATATGCTCCTCACCTTTCTGCTGCCTGACCTCTGCTCCTCTCCAAAATGGGAGATCTCCACCCTTACCAAGGAATAAGCTTGCTGTGAATACTTAATTGCTTTTATTACACTCCTGTAATTGTTATCATGACCTTTCTATGGACTATTTTGATGTGCCTCTCACCAGGTCATTATTTCTGAGCCATAGGTTCCAGCAGAACAGAAACATTAATCTGCTACAGGCAGCAGATCCAAAGCTTGTGGTATTTGATCTCTCCTGGTGAAAAAAGGAGCCCACGAGCCAGGCCAGGTTGAGCTCTGGCATTTTGGCAATGCCAAGAAATCCCTGATTTTTCCCCACAGTTCCTCCCACCTCCTTTGTTGATCCCCTCATCAGCTTAGCGAGCAGCAAAGCAAAAGCAACCACAATTACAAATCTTAAATACAGCCAAGAGCAACTGGAACAGAGTGAGCGAGGAGTCCAAGCTGCAGTGGCCAGGATAATTCTGCAAGGCAGCATTAGCTGCCTCAACAGCAGAGTGAGTCACTCCCCCAAATAATTCCCAGCTAAAGAGAAAAATCAGGCTTTGATTCTCCATGGAGGTACAAGCAACAACACCTTTGCAGTTCTCATTTCTGCTCCAAGCCATCCCACACACGATGCCAAACGCAGGAGGCACCAGGCAGGAGGAGCTGGCAAGAGGAACAGGGGCTGCTTTTGACCACCTCATCCTTCTCAGAACAAAGCCATGGCCCGAGCAGGGTTGCTTTGGCTGAAGGAGCTGGAAATATAAACCCAACAAAAGCTCATCCTGCAGCCCTGCCAGCTTTGGCAGCGTTCATGCAGGGCTGACAGCCTCGCCCTGCAAATAAATTGTTCCTGGTGAAAGCAGAGGAGCCATCTCATCCATCTCAGGTGCTGCAAATCCACTGCTGGCCTTTCTGAGAGACTGCACTATATTAAGGGAGCTGTTTAAATGGCTACCAGCTCACCAAAGAGCCTTTTCATAAACAGAAATGTAACATTTGTTAAGCTGTAGTGGCTGCCCCATCCCTGGAAGTGTTCCAGGCCAGGCTGGACAGGGCTTTGGGAAAACCTGGAATAGTGAAAGGTGTCCCTGTCCATGGCAGGGAGTGGAACCAGATGATCCATAAGGTGCCTTCCAACCCAAACCATTCTATAATTGGCTGAATTTCTAATTATTGACAATCCTCTCCTCTTCCTTTCCCCATCTCCCAGCTACTCATTCCTGTCTAGAAAGAGAGAGAGAGACAAACCTCCAGCCAATGTCGTGCTCCCTCTGAGAGCAGAGCACATTCCAGGGGAGGGACTGCCCAAGTCCTTGCAGGAAGAAACCCCCCATGGCTGGCTGCAGCCTGGAGGACTGCACTGCTGCAGGAGCAGGGGCTGCAATCTCCTTCCCATCTTCACTGGTGACACTGATACCTTGTTGGGACTACCTAAAAACAGAGGGCAGATAAGATTAAGAGAATAAAAAGCAGTTCTGTTTATTGAAGAGCCTTCAGGTCCATTTAGGGCAGACAAAGCCCCCCAGGGGCTGCACCCAAAATGGACAATGGTCACGGCTTTGCACACTTGGATCACTTTGGGCCATTTGCACATTGGGGGTTCATCTGCCAATTCCAGCTCCAGGTCATGGAGTCATTGAGCCCAAGTTTGCTGCCCCCAACTCCCTTTTGTTTCCATCTCTGGGGCCTGAGGCAGTGAGGGGTCCTTGATTGCCAGGCCTGGAGAGGAATTGTTGTGTCTGCCCAAAGTGGGGAAGCAGCAGCTCACAGTGTGTGTGGAGTTTGGAGTTCTGCACTAAAGAACTGCAGGGTTACAGACAGATGAAAAACAGAAAAGCTCAAATCCTAAGGCATCACCACAGGCGGGGAAGGGCTCAGCACCTGGACAGGGGCACAGGCACACCAAGGTGCTCTGGCCCTGCAGAGCTCCCAAAGCATTTCTGTGCAGGGAGGGGAGGGCTGGGGGCACTCTCAGCCTGCAGCTGCCTCTGCCAGGGAGTTCAGCCCAGCATTTCAAAGCACCACACTGTTATAAAAATGACAAACTCCTAAATAACCACTTTGTTGCTGGGTCTCAAAGCCCTTTTGCACAGCTGCTGGAGCACCTCTGACACAGGCACAGACTGCAATGGGGCTGAGCCCTTGCTTGGGCCACAGGGACATTCCCAAACCGCCCCAAAGTGTCCCCAGAACTGAATAAACTTGCAAATGCCCAGTTTAACGTCGTGTTGGATGCAGACCCAGTTTCTCCTCCCCTCTCTGTTCCAAGAAATGCAGCTGTTCAGGGAATCAAACCATCAGGGCTCACTGGGAGCCTGGCTGGTCACGGCACTGCCCTTCAGGCTCTGAACTGCAGCACAGGACACCAGGCTCTGCCTTTGTGACAGTCCAGCAGCTCATGTCTGTTCAGGTAAATTAAATATCACCCTGATTAGTTCTGATACACACAAGCAGCCCCCGCCAGCAGCTGAGGAACAAACAGGCAGGACGGGAATAACATTTTCCCCTCGCCATGAAAGGAGCAAGTGCAAGGAACAGCCCAGAAAAGACAACAATTTCTCATCTGTGTGAAGCACAGCATCATTCCCACCAGGCAAAACCACTTCCAGAAACACATCTGGATCAACCACAGGGGGCTTTGTGCTCACAGCCACTCCTGGGAATCCTTCCTGAGACCATCCACACACACACTGGGGCTGCTCCATGCCCACCCTTCCCTCACCTTTCCAGCCTGGCCTCAGGTGGGGTGGATTCCCTGGGGCACAGGCTGATGGAGGGAGCAGCCAGAGCCTGTCAAGCAGCATCAGGCTCACGGGGTGTCTTCTGCACTAAGCTCCATCCTGCTGCTGCTTCCCAGCTCCCACCAAATGCTCTCCACTCTCCCCTTGCACCGCCTGCCCTCGGGCGACACTGGCGGGTTTCATTTCCTAAATGCTGTGATTATTATTTCATGGGAAGGCGGCTGGAGGCCAGGCTGGCTGAAGTGGGGCTGCTTTTCAGGCAAACTGCTGGCTTGAAGGGCAGCACAGTAAAACTGGGAGGGAAGGAAAATATTGGGAAGTCTCCAAAAGCCTGGGATAGAGGATGGTGTTCCCTCTCCTCTCCTCCTGGTCCCTCATCACAGGGGTCAGAAAACATCCTCTGGTTTAGAGCAGGGATAAAGGAAAGGCTGAGTGTTGGAGATACCAAGTTCAACCTTAGAGCAAGGCACCCAGTATATGAATAATGGAAAAGGCTGTAGCAGCTCCACGTTTGAGTTTGCACAGACATTTGCACTTGAAGCAGACTCAAATCCCGCTGCTTCGCCCTTCCCTGATTGATTCCAGCATCCAAACTCGGTGCAGTGCTGAGGGCAGGGAAACATCCCATGCAAACAAAGTGAAATATTAACTTATATTTGTAGATGACCTTTTTAAGAGTCTATGAAAACAGAACCTGAAATACTACCCTGAAGTACTACCTACACTTTTTAACCCTTCCCTGGCCAAATCCCCAGTCACACACTCTATCTGAGCCCAGGCTGCATCATCAAGCAGCAGAACTGAGCACAAAAGTTTCGTTTCTTTGATTCTAAGACTAAAACAGCTCAGGACACCTGTAGGAGTTGGATGCACAACTCATCAGCTTCTACCAGAAAAGGAAAGACCAAGAAAGTGATACCTGCCCCTAATTGTCACTCCCTGCCCCAAAGCAGTGACCCAAAGACCCCAAAGCCGTGGCTCCCTGTCCTCTCCTTACAGTGGATATCTGCCCCTAATAGCTACTCCCTACCCTACAGCAGTGTCCCCAAGGGCCCCAAAGCAGTGTCCCAAAGACCCCAAAGCTGTGGATCCCTGTCCCTAATTGCCACTCCCTGCCCAAAGCCATGTCTCCAAAGACCCCCAAAGAAGTGTCCCCACAGCTGTGGATCCCTGTGCTCTCCCTACAGCTGATACCTGCCCCTAATTGTCACTCTCTACTCCAAAGCAGTGTCCCCAAAGACTTCAAAGCTGTGGATCCCTGTCCCTAATTGCCACTCCCTACCTCAAAGCAATGTCCCCAAAAGTCCCAAAGCCTTGGCTCCCTGCCCCAAGCTGCCACTCCCTGCTCCAAAGCAGTGTCCCCAAAGCCATGTCCCCAAAGCTGTGGATCTCTGTCCCTAACTGCCACTCCCTGCCCCAAAGCAGTGTCCCCAAAGCCGTGTTCCGAAAGCCATGTCCCCAAAGCTGTGGCTCCCTGTCCCTATTGTCACTCCCTGCCCCAAGCCGTGTCCCCAAAGCTGTGGCTCCCTGTCCCTATTGTCACTCCCTGCCCCAAGCCGTGTCCCCAAAGCCGTGGCTCCCTGTCCTGCCCTGCAGCTGCGTGTCCTGGCCTTGGCCGTGGCTGTGGCTGTCAGCTCCAGGCTCTGACAGGAGCAGCTCTGCTCGGCACACTCGGCTGAGCAGCCCCTTCCAGCACAGTTTGTTATTCTCATGCTACGTCTGCTAATTGCTTTCTGAAATGGGCGAGGAACAGATGACGAGCAGAATGCAGCTCCTGACAAATTCCCCGGCGCTGTAAATACGACTCACCTTGCTGTAAACAAGGAAATGCTAAAAGAGGAGGAAAGCAGAAAAAGCAGAATGCAGAGTAGAGGGGGGCGAAAAAAATATAAAATAAATCTCAAGTTTCTGTGCTTCAAGGCAGGCTGCACAGGGGTGAGGACCCCAATCTATTTGGTGTTTCACTCCAAAGGCACCTGGGAGCCCCTGGGGAGCCCATGCTAACGCCAGCACAGCTACAATCCATTCCAGCAGAGCTGATTAGTGCCCAGCAACCTCTTTGTCTTGCTGAAGATACCCCGAATCCAGGTCTCCCAGGCAGCCTCTCTGCTTTCAGAACTAAATCCTAAAGAATGGGATCAAGGCAAGGTTTGAAAACACAGCAAAGAACTTTATTTCCTTCAGGCTCTGAGTGTCTCATCAGTCAGGAGAGGCTCCTGTACCTCCCAGTGCACAGCCCCACCACAGAACCAAGGGCCTGCTGCCTCTTTGCAGGTGTTATGCCTTTGCTATTTTAAGGAAAATATAATTTCCTTTTAAAGATAATGAGATTTAAAATTAATAAATGTGGGGCTTTAAGCTCTCTGGGTTGTGGATTCAGAGGCAGCACTTTTAACACACTTCCAGATTTCTCCTCGACAGCCACAAGGCCTCAAAGCTTTTTTAAACCCCAAACTTCAAGGTTCCCACATTTCCAGGAGCAGGGGCTCTGCAGCGAAACACCAAATACCATCAGATTCACAAGCACGTGGCAAAAAATTGACAACACTGGTGTCTAAACAGCAGGAATTGGTGACTAAACTCGTGTGCAGTGATAGGGTCCAACAGTGTGAGTCATCCCACACCAGAGGAAAACACATCTCATTCTGGATGCAAAAAAAAAAATACAAACCCAATTCTCATTCTTTGAGGGTAGAAGGAGCTGGAAGCCCTAAAAATTACGGGCTGCAGACAGTGGGAAACTCAAGAGTGACAGATAAATGGTTTAACACTAAATGGCTAATCAATGTTTCTAGAGGCATTTATAAATGGTTTCTGGAGCTCCTTGTAGGAAGACAAGTGGGGGAGAACTTCCACGTGTGGGAATGAGCTCTGTCACTGTTTGGGGCATGAGGACTTCAGCTCTGATAGAAGGTATCAAATGAAGTCAAGCAGATTAGGGAAAACGACCCTGGGAATTTGAATTCACGGGATCCTTTTCCTGCAGACAGATGGTCATTTCAGCTTTCTGTTCTCTAATCCCTTGTTCTGCCAAGCAAACATCCTAAATCCCAGATAATGTAGGTTTTACCATCTCGTGCGTTTCCCCCCAGCATTAAGGATACATATGCTGGAACATCTGCACGCCCCAGGAATTCACAGCCCTGGGATTCTCCCACCTGGATCCAGTACAAACCACCCCTGGCCTCCAGCCCCAGCACAGGGCCCTGGTGGTGGTGATGCATTCCCCACACCCCCAGCAGGTGCTTCCAAATAGAGAAAGAGTTTCAGTTTATCTTTAGACATTTTAGGAAGTTTGACTGGAAAGTTCTGTGATTTTCTCATTGTAATTGGCTCAGCACCAGCACAGGAGCATGAATTGGACTCCAAGAATGTAACTCAAGGTCTGTTGTTCATCTCATTGGGCCAAGGGCCAAAAAGCCCACCTGGGCTGTTGAGTGCTAAAGAGAGAGAATAAAGAAACTCCACGCTTTTTGAGGTGTTGTAGCAAGTAGGAGATTTGTCTCTGTGCTGTGCTTGGCTTTGTTTTTTGTATTATTTTCCTTCTTTATTAAAACCTTTTTGATTTTTCAATGTACACTCGATTGTGCCGTAATTAATTTTAGCCACATCTCTGCCAGGCTGGACCATCAGAAGTTATGGGTAAAACTCATACCTGATAGAGCAGCCTTTTCCAGCCACCCTGGGTGAGAGGAATGACAGATTTGTCTTTACAAACTCTGGGTCTGCTGGGAGATAAAACCAGCACTGAGAAATAAAAGAAACAATGGGGAGGATTCCAATGAGTGATGAATGGAAAAGGAGATATTTGCCTTTACAAACAAACTGTGGTTTTGCTGATGAATGGAATTGGATATTGAAAGATGAAAGGAACAATGGGGGAAACCCATCAATTCCATAAAAATTAAAAATTAAAAGTGGGGGGGAGGTTATCCATTAAAGGGGAATTTTAGGTATTAAGCACTTTGGGAAGTCTGTATATCTCAAGTACCTCAGGCAGTGGGGAAAGAGAGAGGGAAATGTGGCTGGAAATTTGGATAAATAGGAGTCTGCATCCTCCAAAAATCTGAGAGACCCCAGGGGAAATGCCCCATGGCCTCTCCCTTTATTGGAATAAAGTTCCAGAACTCCTCTGTCTCATTTTTGGACACAAACCTCTGGTGTTTGTACATTAATTTTCCTGACATGGGGATCAAAGGGAACTTTTCCTGGGAATGGCCTTTCCCTGGGAACTGCTCAAAGTCCAAAACCAGATGTGGAACTCTGCTGGGAAAAAAACAGTCTGGCAGACCAAGGCAGAGGAGCTGATTTCTGAAGGGAAGAGGGAGAGGAGCAGGAGATGATGAGGGTTTGGAGCTCAGAAATCCATTCCCAGTTTCCCTGTTTGTCAGCCGGAGTGATTCACTGGAGCAGCTCCCGAAAACTCACCCAGGGCGTTCACAATTAAACAGATATTGAGCTGAATTCCATGAAATATGCACATTGTTTGCTTTCTGAAAAGCTATTTAGATCAGGCTGTGAAAAGAGCAGAAATTGAGAATTAAAGCAACAATGACTCCCCGAGTGGCGTCTAATGAGCTCAGGGTGGGTGTGGAACAAAGGGATGGTCTGGAGGAGCTCTGCAAGGGATGCACTGGACACACTCTGCTGCTCTTAGAAATGGTCCAGAGCTCTTGGAGGCAGCTGTAGGTCCAACCTGAATTCCTCACAAGGCAGAGCCTCCAAGGATGAATTACTGCAGCACAGAAATCACCCCTGCACTGTTAGTGATGGTCACAGCAGAGTCCCCAAAGGGATATTGCAATAAATGCACTTTTTTAGGAGCTCCAGAGGCAGAGCAAGACTTTGGGGAGTGCAGGAACTGTGGGAAAGCCCCTGTCTGGGGGACAGGGCCACTCCAGCCACGCTGTGAGAGCTGAGCTTGGGGACAGAGGGAGGACCTGGTGTCCCCTGCAGGGGCAGAGTCACCCTGACCCCAGCACTGGATTCCCTTCCCCTGCTGGAGCAGCAGGACTGGGTGTCCTCCATCCTCCTCCCAACATCATTCTGGACAGGGGAGGGACATCCCTGACTAGGAGGAGTCACCCTCCTCTACCTGCAGCCTTGCACAGGGCAGGGTTTGGGATTTCAACCTGGGAACATCCTCCCTCACCTGTAAATATCCTCCCTGCTCTGGTAATATCCTCCCTGCCCTGGGAACATCCTCCCTGCCCTGGAAATATCCTCCCTGCCCTAGGAACACCCTCCCTGAGGTTCCAAAGGAGCCCATCACACCCCGGAATTGCTGTTCCTGTCTCCCATTCCGTGGCTAATGGCTCATTGTTTGTATTCATGCACGAGGAGTAAATTCTTCATTATTGGAGAGAGATCTGACATGTACAAACAATTGGAGTAAATTGATTGTATTTTCCAAATCATCACACAGACTCTAATTCTATCTGCAAGGAGCACTAATTTGCACTAGAATTGCCTCCTAAATTAGGAATTAGAGCTTTTGACAGAGAAGAGCAATGGCTGTCCTTGTGTCACAAGGCAGGGAGGCTGCAGGTCCCTCCCCAGCTCACACCAAAAAGCCTTTTTGATTTACTGATGGGTGGTGAAGGAGGTAGACCACTGTCCTGGGCTGTAGTGTAGAATGTGCACAAAGTATTTATTCCATCCCCATCCCCATGAGCTGTTGGAACCAGGTGGGGCAGTGTTTTCCCAGGCCCCTCCTTTGGGCTCTTCTGCTCATGGCCCATCAATGCCTTGCCCAGGACTNAGCATTCCCACCTGCAGAGAATCTGGGATTTGGGGCAGGACAAGCAGCCCTGACCCACTGGATTCCCAGAGGAGCAGAGCTCCCAGACCTTTCTGTGGGATCACTGCTTCAGGAAGAGCCCCTCACCTGGACTGCTCCCACCACCCTGCTCAGGGTGTGTTCTGACTCTGTCAGTGGTCCTTTGTGTTATTGCATTTATTTTATTTTATTTTTACCTTTTTACCTTTCTTCTTATTAAAATGTATTTCTGACTTGGAGCCTCTCACTCGTTTTGCTTTCAAACCACGACAATCACTAAAGGAACAAACTGCTCTTTTAAAAAGGAATAATGCACTTAAATATAATTGTTCTATACTCAGAACATACCTTTTTCCCATGCAGGAATTCCCTTGGAAACTGGACACAGAAAGCTTTGCAAACTTTGTGTGGGATGGGGGTGCTCAGCAGGGAGCAGCACCGAAAATCAGGTCTCAGAACACGCAGGGAGAGGATTTGTTGGTGCAGGAAGCAGAGGACGGGGTGCCCTGTGCTCTCCCAGACATGAGGTCATCTGTGCCAGCCCCCGAGGATGGCAGGGAGACAAAATCACTGACTTCACTCCAGTCACGCACCCAGGGAGAGTCTCTGTCTGCAGGAAGGGACGGGATCAGGGCGTTCTGAGCCTCCCAAAACGCCAGACACGAGGTGTGAGCTCCTCTCAGGTCATCCCCTCCATCCTAAACACGGATACCTCATTCTGCTCCCAGGTGTGAAAAATGGAGTTTGCTTTTCTGGTAAATTTTAAGAAATAGGTTTAATTATAAAAAATAAGACAATTAGGAAACAAATTAAGCAAAAATAAGTACGGCCAGGCCAGATGATTTGGCGTTTAATCAAATCCACAACCTGCTATTTCAAAGGCTTTATTTAAATACCTTTTCTATTATATTAATTTGTTGAAAATTCATATTTTTCCACAAACCAGTTTCCATATTCCAGGAACTGTTTAGCCTGGCCCCTCCTTGAGTTTGCCTTTTTAGAGCCTGTGTGTTTCTGGGCTGTGTCTTCACTATCACCTCCAGCTCAGGCCTTGGTCCAGATTTTCTTCAGATGGGAGATGCTGATAGTTGGTGTATCAATAGCAGGGTCTGCTTTACACGTTCACTGGGTGTTATTTTGGTCAAACAGACAGTTTAAGCATATTTTATCAATAGCAGGGTCTTCTTTCCATGTTCACTGGATGTTATTCCAACCAAACAGGCAGTTTAAGCAAACTATATCAACTCCTACCACTATGCCTAGATTTCTTTACTAATAGCCAAAATAAAAACTTATATCTTTACCACAAAGTTATTAATCATAGAGCACACATCTTGGGAAAAGCCAGTCTTATAATACACACTTATAACACTGGGCTCACCTGCTCCTTTCTCAGGGAATGCTGAGATGGATGTCAGCGGGATTTGCCGAAGGAGCACCATGACAAAATAAATTCTAAATATGTAAATCTCAACACTCAGGTCGTTCTGTGGGTGGTGGAACCACAAACCCCTGAATTTCCCATGGAGATGGATGGAAGTTTAGGCACAAAGGAGCTTTTCCTGTTTCCTGGGACATTTGGGATGAATCCCACATGGATCCTGTTTTCTTGGAAGGGTGGCCTTACCCTCAGCCCCCAGCAGTGGGATTGACACCCTCTTCTCTCCCACCTGTGCTTACAAACCTTATAGAAATATAGAATTAACACCCCTTTTCTCTACCACCTGTGTGGTTTGTGAAACTTACAGAAATATAGGATTCCATCAGTCCTTTTGGGCAATAAAAATAACATCCTCATCGAGTCCTCTTTGAGACTGACACACGCTGCAGAAATCTGTTGGAAATCCACAAATGGTTCAAAAGCTATCAGAGAGCCAAAGACAGTGGGATCTCAAAGGCCCCTGTCTTGTTTGAAAACCCAAGGAAAACCATCTCAGAGGGATAAATATAATTATCACCACAGCCCAGAGAACGCTCACAACTTAAGCTGGACCCGACACAAAGGAATAGATAAATAATGGAGAGGGAAGGGGGAGGCCAACACTGCATCTCTCAGATATGCAAAACCACCCATCCAGACCCCAGGGAGCCAGAGGAACTGCCTTTGCACAGGAATGATTAAAGACAAAATAAACACTGCTGAGGTGTTTTTTTTTTCCCTTTGCCTTTCAGCTGCAGCAATTACAGAAACTTAACCTGAAGCAAACTCTGTGTGCAACCAGTTGATCTGTGAGCTCTTGATTTCCAGCCCAGATGGTCAGGAGAGAGATTCCTGCATGGAATGTGCTGTTGGGTGACAGGACCCACGATTTCTCCCTCTGCTCAAGAATGTTGCCCTGATTTTTCTTGCTTTCAAGTGTTTGAATCCTCACAGCATGATTCTCACGGAACTTGATGTAAACTATATGTATTTTTAGAAATTATCTATGTGTTTTGCATAGTTCTTCTCTGAAAGGAGAACCTGATTGATAGTAAGAGTGATCAATGATGTCCATGAGGTCACAGCCTTCTTGGGCCAATCCTGGCCTTCTGTAAAAAGTGTCTATAAGTTGATGGAGGCAGAAAAAATAAAGAAGCTTTCCATGTCTGACCTGCTGCTGCCTGCTGTCCTCTGTGTGGGTCTGCACCCACGTCACAATTTGTGACTCCTCTGTGTGAGGTGGACACAACTGGTGAACCTCTGCGGGTCTGGACCACACAAGAACAGGAATTTCCTGGGATGGATGGTGGAAGCAGCACCTGAGGTCAGTCAGGACTGCCAAAGCATTACCAGCTCTCTGGCAGCCTCTCTCCAGCACAGGACACACTGCAAGCCACTCAGACCTTGAAATGAGCCAAGACAGTGATTTAGGAAAGGAGGAAATTCACCTCTGAAAGGTGTTTAAATTTGCCTTTGGTCCTGTGCCACCCACAGGCTGGATTCAAAATCACTCTGTGTGAGCACAGATCAGCCTCACTCCTCTTTGGAACAGCCACGGCCACACTCAGTTTTGTACAAACATGAACACTCAAAAAAGTGCTTTCCTGGCTTTTAACTTTTTCTTTCATCTTTGGAGGGCACATCCCCAAGGCTTCTCCCTCTGCCCACAAGCAGGAAGAAGTGAGAGGTGACGGGTGGGGTGGAGGAAGCATCAGGGTGAGAAACGAATCACAGAATGGAAACAACATAATTCCAGGAACAAGAGGAAACATTTAATGAGGAAACAAAGGTGATAAGCCAGGATCATGGAGCAGAACCAGAGCTTTTAATGAGGAAATAAAAGGTGAGAACCCAGGATGATGGAGCAGTTCAGCAAGCTGAGAGCAGTGTGGGTGTTCCCAGGTGACAGGAGAGTCTCACTTTATCCAGAACAGCTCCAGCCCTGCCTCTCAGGTGCACAAATGCAATGTCACACCCCCAAGCACATCCAGAGCATAATATAAATGTAAAGATAAAGGTTGTGGGGTGAAGGTTTTGGTGTCTTTATCGCTCAGGATCCTGCCCCCCTTTGACTGTGCAGACACAATCTCTCACATTGTCCTGGGAACTTGGTGTGAGCCGTGCTGAGAGAGCTGCAGCAGCTCCAGAGCAGCATCCCTGCCCTCCTCCAGCACAGGGAAAACTGGCCCTGGATCCTCCTGTGGGAAAAGCAGCTGTGATTTGTTGTTGTTTTCAGGGTGGTTGTTGGGTTTGAGGTTTGTTGTTCAAAGGTGTGATGATGAGTTTGCCTTCCCTTCCCTTCCCTTCCCTTCCCTTCCCTTCCCTTC
>VWZU01017671.1:231127-260767 GCA_013397095.1 Sterrhoptilus dennistouni | reverse complement strand
TTCCCTTCCCTTCCCTTCCCTTCCCTTCCCACTTCACTGAATTATCCAGGGTTTATGTTCCCAGTGCTCTCCTGGTGCTGCCCTCACCTCAGGCACAACTTTGGCAGGAAAGATGAGCCTGTGGCTAAAACTCCATGTTTGCTATCAAAGCAACATTTTCACAGCAAGAGGGGGAGGATTTATAGTTATTATTTATAATTATAAATTAATATTTTACTCCAAAGGGGTTTTCCACAAGGTCACTTTGTATTTGGGCCAAAGAAACACCTTTGACTATTTCTAATACCACATCCTTCATGCAAAACTGCATTTTTGTGTGCAGGCAGAGCCTAAACAGACTCCATGGAAACTCCCAAAAAATTCAAATCTAGCCCCTTGTTTTCAAAAAAGAGGTGCTGTAAAAAAGGCAGCTTTGTCTTACACTGCGAGACAGAAATACAGCCACAGTTTTCTCTCCCAAATGGTCTTTTTTAAATAAAACCACCTCATCCATTTCATAAAAGCAACTCATTTTAAAATAGCACTACTTTGGCATTAAAAATGTTTCCCCTTCATAAAACACCGCTGCTACATTTTTAATATAAGAGCAATTCATATCAGCCAGAAATATGCTGCAGCTTATACTTAAAGGGATATTAAAGAAGTTTCCAAGGCACAGGAGCTTTTCAAAGGCATCCTTCCCCCTTTTTCTCCCCACGTGGGGGATAAAATGGCTTTTAAGAAAGCTGACAAAGGGTTTTCCTTTTTAATCACAATTGTTGCCCATTTTTCAACCAGGATCCTGCAAATCCTCTGTGTCCAACCCAACAGGAGATGGAGGTGTGGAGTCCAAGCTCAGAAACCTTGATTTCCTCTCCAGTGTCCAGTTCCTGGCGTGTCCCCACCCAGATCAGTGATGGTGATGGGCACTTTCAGGTCTTACATCAACAAGTGAACCCTAAATTTGAATTCCAGCTCACACAGAAAAAGCCAGATGAGTGGAATTTCATGTCCTGCTCCTTCAATCAGACTCCTGCACTCAGATCCCTGCCCAAATCTGCACACACACATTTGGCTGGAAATCACGGCCTATCCTTTCCTTTCCCAAGCAGCAGGAGAGTTCATTAACTAAAAGAAAGTCATTAAGGAACAAACAAACAAAAAGTTTTTTTAAAAAAATAGAGATAAGAAATGGGAAATCCAAAATAATTGTGTTCGTTTTCCAATAGCGCTGCAGTCACTGAGATGCACTGAGGAACCCTGGCACGGAATAAATGTGGAAATGAGAGAGTTCCCCTCTGCTGCCAGCTGGCTGCAGAGCTCCTGGTGCTGACAGCATTGGCAGAAGTTATCTTTGGTTTTGGGGTTTATCTTTGATTTTGGGGGTTATCTTTGGTTTGGGGTTATCTTTGCTTTTGGGGATGGACAAGCCACGTGTCCAGGACAATCCTTGCTCTTGTCACACACCTGCTGCTCCCTACCAGCATTGGGGTTGCTTCATGGATATTTCTTATTCACATCTTAGATACTTCAACTCCTCCATAGTCATAAAAAAAACCCTCTTTGGGTTCATCTTGCTTGCACAAACCTTCTGCCTGTGAAACTTTCACTCCCTGGAACCAAACCCTGTTGTTGTCCCCAGCCCATCCAGCTCTACAGGATTCTCAGCTTGGACCCCAACACTCTGCACCAACCCCAAAACTCCTTTTTATTCACATCATTTTAGCCAGCCCTCAACATTCTGGCCTGGGTTTTTCCTTGTGCAGAGTGTCTCCAAGCCATGGAGCACTTTTTGGAAGCCGCTGGATGTTGGAGAGAATGGTTGATGTGTGTAGGGACGTGAGGAAAGGGAAGTTATCAGCAGAAGCAATTTGCTGTGTGGCTGTAGATGGAACACTGGGATCACACAGCAGCAAGGTAAATCTGACCACTTTGCACCTGCAATGGTAAAAAACTTATGAAGGGAGGAAAACAGATGTTCTGTCAGCAAACTGGAGCCTCTGTCCTCCATAAATCCCTGTGCCCAGAGGCTCCCAAACCTCGCTCACATCCCTCTTCCCGCTGGGGGTTGGCACAAGAGCCCCACGTGTGCAAATTGAGAAAGAAACAATTAAACTTTCCCTCATCCTGCCCAGAAAAGAGGCAGAGATCACTGCCACACAGCTAAATGCCCAAATTCCTCTTCCCAGACCTCCCCTCCTTTGTTTTCCAGAGCAGTGGGACAAAGCTGATATTTATGTGCTGATATTTATTTCCGCGGTGGGTGGAACTGGAAGCAGCAAAGTGCTTTGCCTGAGGCAGCAGAACAAGAACCCGTGTGTGACCCTGGCTGGTTTGATGGTTGCCCACCTGCCTGTGCCCCCTCCTGCCTGATCTGCAGCACCTCCAGCTCCCAGCACCAGCAGTTTTGTTGTTTTCACTCGGCAGCGGAAAAGCAAATGTTTACAGAAAGAGCCACAGCATCTGCCAGGTGGGGATTGTGCATTAACCAGGGGATGTGGAGTTTATCAGGCACAGATAAGCCTTTGAGGAACTGGGGGAGAAGTGTTCATTAGCTGGCAAGATCCATTCCCAGGCAGCAGCAAGGTTCTCCTTTCCATCAGCAAATCGCACCTTTTGCAGCAGGATTAGTTGATGCCTTTAATGATAATGTAAGAAGATTACACTTCCCCTTTCTCTTCACGATCCAAAGCCCTTAAACACAGAGGGCCAGCAATATTTCTTGAAATATCATTGTGGAATTACCACTCTCCTCACACAGAAAGCTGGAGAGGCATCAGAGTGGAGCAACACCTCAAACATGTTCCTACAACAGCTCAGAGAGGGAAAACAGGAGCAGGTGAACAATGCCCCAGATCCCACCTCCAGCAGGGCCTGGTGCAAACAGCAGTTTGTGTTCCATCCCCAGCTGTTAAACCAGCTGGGGCACTTCTTTATCCCTGCCAGGCCCCATCCTCCCCCCAGGGGATCTCTGCTGTCCATGGCCCATCCAGGCTCACTGCAGGGCTGAGACAATTCCATCAGCCCATGGGGAGATGCTCCACCCAGGGGGAGGAGCCCAGCATTCCCACCTGGATCAAACCTGGCATTGGGAACTCCAGCACAGCCTGTTTGCACTGGATTCCCAGGGGAGGACAGTGCTCAGGAGATCAGTGATGCTCTGTGTGATGGAGACCTGAGAGAATCCAAACACTGAGTGTTGGAGCCCTGGGAATTGAGAATTTCAGATTTCTGTGCTCACAGGCACTGACCCCCAAGCAAACCCTGCACTGACCTGAGGCCGTGGAAAAGGCTCCCAAAATTGAGTGACAGCACTGGGATTGTGGGTGTGGAGTTTGGATAGAAGTGTGTGATAGCACAGGGTGGAAAACTTAGAGTTTAAGGGTTTAGAATATAGTAATATATATATATAAAGCAAGATGGAGGATTTAGGGCAGAGGCTGAGTCCTTCTTTTTCACCTTCTTCGCCATGGGTCTGGGTGGTGTTTTGTAATTGGATAGAAAAATCCTCATTGTGGGCCACAAGTGGTTGGTTATTGGGTTAAAAGTAAAAATAATTTAGGTGTCATTACATAATTGGACAGTTTATCCTTATAAGGCCTTGTAGAGAGAGATGGGGCAATTTTCTACTTTGTTATCAAGCAGTGCTGTAGAACTCTCCACTTGTGAGACTGTAATGTAGATAAGAATTAATAAACATCTGAGTCCCAACAAGAAATACCATCTCAAGCATTTAATCCCAACTCTGGCAAAAATAAGACAAAACTCAACAGCTGAGCTCCACCCAAGCTCCTTTTGGGATGTTTCCAAGCTGAGGAACATGACCATGGATCCTGGGAATTGGGAAACAGGGGAATCCCATTCTGCTTTGTCCCTGACAGCTTCTTCCTATGGAGGGGTTTGCAGCTTTAAGCGTTGGTGTCCAGGGGATATTTATATTGGGAGATGCAAATTAAGGAACATTTCTCTAACACAGAAAGCCCTAATTAACAAATAGTCCATCCAGGCTCAGTTAAGTATTTAAATGATCTGAGCTGAGCAGGGCTTGGAAACTGAGCTGCAGCATTTTATTTATTTATTTATTTTTTAAAGCAGGAGGGCTCCACTCTGAGGGTTTAGGGACAGGGGAACTGGAACTAAACCAAAGGGAATAAAGATGAAACCAAAGGTGTAACAGAAAATTGGCAGTGGATGGGAGGGAGGAGTTTTCTACTAATTAAATGATTCAATTTAGGTCCTGCTAAGCTTCCCCCAGGCTTTAATTCTCTGCTGAGGAAGAGGAAATCCCTGACCTTGGTCTGAGCACCCCCAATTAGGGGTTTGTCATCCACCCCCCTCCCCAGTTTGTCACCAGGGAAAGGTGGGATGGCTCACAGGGAGGGCTCTCTTTGGGTGGGCAGCTTTAATCAGAGCCCTTCTGGAGGGACAAAGGGCTGACCCAGGAAAGCTCTGACAGGATTTGTGTCTTCCTCAGCCCCAAAGTGGTGGTGGGATTATGGAGCACCCAGCCCTTCCCATCACAGGGAGATAAAAACATCCCAAATCCCAAGATAAGAGCTGCTAATGGTGAAATTAAGAGAAAGAGAGAAATTCTCCTTTTCTCTACTTTTTAAACCTATTTTCCCACCCTTTATATGATTTTATTCTCTGTTAAAGCCTAGAGGGTGACTTAGAGGTGAAGAAAATTCTTGATTTCTACAGGACCACAGATGATTTGGCTTTTTGCTAATTAATTTTTAATTCTAAACTTTCCTTTGGTTTCACCCCTCTGAAACTTCACAGGATGGATTTGTGAGGCAAATCCAAAATTTTGCTCATTAAAGGCAGAGGAACAGGCCCAGAGCTGGCTCCTGGCACAGGGCTGGGTTGTTGTTCCCTCTTTGCTCCATCCCATCCCTGGGCCCAGGAAAGGACAATGTTTGTGCTTCCCAACCCAGGGGAATCCAGGAAAGGAAACCTGAGGAAATATTTTCTTGCAGAGAAAATAACGAGAAGCAAAAGGCTGGAGGTGTTTTGCTGATTCCTGTTTGCTCAGAGTCCCAAACCTGCTGCTGTCCTGGGAGCCTGGGCAGAGCAGGGTGTATAAAAGGGCCCTGGTTGCTCTTTTGTGCTCACCTGGAGGGCTTTGATCTCCCTGGACTCTGGGATTTCAGTGACTGCATTTCCACTGAGGGATGGAAGAAGCTGATCTCACTCTCCAGGTTTTCTCCAAGCTCAGCAAACTCACAGAGGATTGTGGTGAAAAAAACAACAACAAACCCAAACAAATAAAAATAGTTTCTACTGGAGCACCTGGAATAAACCCAAGCTCAACAAAGGGATCTCATTTCTGGGAACCAGACGAGTTTATATTTAATTTCGTATCATTCATCTTCCCTCTTGCTGTACCTCCACCCATGTGTTTCTGCTGCTCCCTGAGCCAACAGAATGAATAAAAATCCCAGGTTGAGCCTTTATTAGCCTGTGTAATGCAAGTCAAGCTGCTTTGAACATCCTCTTGTTGGGTATTAATGCAGCATGCCATTTGTTACATGAGTATTTTGCTGTGGCAGACAGAAAGTGACATTTATGGGTCTATCATGAGAATGAATTTCACCATCCATTAAAATGATGTACAGGTAAACACTCCATTCATTTTAAATCCAGGAGCTTTGGTTCTTTCTCTGCTCTGCTGGATGGGCCCATCAATACAACCACTATTAGCCAAACTATTTGCTGGGAAGTGAGAACGACTGAAAAATGTTACAGGCCTGTAATTAAAGGGGTTGTAGCTTGAAGGGAGAGAAGAAAAATTAAAGTTATTGGTGAACTCTGCTCTTTTAGATCTGTGATCTCTCGAGCTGGAGAGGCACTGCCCCATTCCATCAGCAGGAGACATCAACCAGCCCCTACAACCAGCCCAGGGCCAGATGTACAAAATATTTATCTAAAATTCAAACTAATAAAAGCTCAGTGTCTGGAAAATCTGTAAAGCTGTTTACAAACCACTCTGTGGGGTGCAGCCACTAAAGGAAGGGAAGAGTTTCAAGCTTTTAGCACTGTGGCCTCAGCTGTTGGTGAAGTTGTCCCTTTGTGGGGCAGGTTGGTGTCCCTCAGTCTCCATGTCCCACCCAGGAGTTGGCCAGAGCTGAAGGAAACGTTCTTATTACCATTGATGCTTCAAGTTTTAGCTTTCATCTTTTCCAGATTCTGCATTGCACTGGTACAGAACTCTGAACCTCATATCAAGTGTGAGCAGGTTCTCCTCACAGCTCAGTCAGACAAAACAATCCTTTCCCAGCCCCAGAACCAAGGGCAGCACTGCAGCTTCAGGCCCAAAAAGTGCAAACAACAGGGAATTGAGGGGAGCAAACTGGGAGGGTGGGACTGCATCACCTGGAGCTGTTTTTGGACAATTAATCCCAAGATGGAAATGGACCAAAACTTATAAAAGTGTGAAAACTCCTGATCCATCTTGGGTGTAGCCTTGACCAGGGTCTTGTACTGCCCAAGGTGTATCCTTTAAAAACTTTTTAATACGTCCTTACTTTATTCCTTTAACACTGCCTGGCCTCTGTTCCAGGCAGCCTTTCAAGGCATCACCACAAGAATATTTTCAAATTCCCAGCTTGGGAGGATGTACATGATTTTTCTAGAGAATTGCCATGAAAAACGAGCGAGGCAGGAACAAACGTGCTCCAAACGTGAGCCACGTCCCTTGGAAAATGAAGCCCTGTTGTTTACCCACTGTAATTGTAGAAATTAAGGTAATAACAATTACAATTAAGTGACTCATATGTACGACCGTGCAATTAATTTAGGCTTGGAGGCAGGGTTATTGTGTATTAAATAAAAGGCAATGATGATGGATCTGGCTCTGTGTGTGGCTCAGACAGGGGCATTGCTCATCTGGGCCCAGCCCCAGCCCGTCTGCAGAGCCACATGAGGCTCCTGGGATCAGGGAACAGCTCCCACTTCCCTGGATCCAGCATTAAACCGAGATCTGACAACCTCTGTTGCTTTTTGCAAAATCAGGATGCTCATCTGGCTCTGTGGGGCCAGTGCCAGCCTGGGAGGGTTGTGTTTGCTCTGGCCACCTTTGTTTGTCGTCCCTGCCCTTTGGGATGTGCTGATAATTCAATTTTAGTAATTTCAAGCAAAATGTTGGTGCTGTGCTGGGCTCCCTCTGCATGAGTCACATCTGGAGGCTCGTTCATGGTGTATTACACAGCATTAATTACTCAGGCTCCTCAGGGCTGAATTAAACCCCAAAGTGCTGCAGCAGGAGGAATCAATGTGTGTCACCAACCCAGCTCTGTGAGGTCACAGAGATGCTCCTGTCCCCAAAAGATGATGCAGCAGCTCCTCAAGCATCATCCTGAGCTCCTCAAGCTCCTCCTGAGCCAGTTCCCTCACCTGCTGCCTGCCAGTGACAATCTGTCTTGGGTTGCAATGAAGGATACAACCAAAAGTTTGTATTCTATCAACAGTTGTTAAAACCAGTTGGAGAAGTGTTCTTTTCCTCTGCCCTGACTCAGCCCTCATAACTCCAGGGGGGATCTTCTGTTAATGGGCCAGCTGTTAAACCAGCTGGGGCAGTTCTTTACCCCTGCCAGGCCCCATCCTCCCCCCAGGGGATCTCTGCTGTCCAGGGCCCATCCAGGCTCACTGCAGGGCTGAGACAATTCCATCAGCCCATGGGGAGATGCTCCACCCAGGGGGAGGAGCCCAGCATTCCCACCTGGATCAAACCTGGCATTGGGAACTCCAGCACAGCCTGTTTGCACTGGATTCCCAGAGGGAGAGCAGACCCAGCTCAGCACCACTGGGCCCTTCTACAGGATCATCTCTGCTCCAGCAGAACCACATCTGTCCCTGCAGGAGGGCTGGGCTGGGCTGACACCAACACCCTGAGCAACAACAGGGGGTCAGGTTGTGTTCTGACCCTGTCAGTGGTTTTTTGGTACTAAATAATTTTTATTGTTAATTTTCCTGGTAAAGAACTGTTCTTCCTATTCCCATATCTTTTCCTGAGAGCCCCTTCATTTCAAAATTATGTAATTTGGAGGGACGGGATTTGCATTTTCCATTTTCAGGGGGGCTCCTGCCTTTGTTAGCAGACACCTGTCCTTCCAAACCAAGACACAATCCCAGTGACAATCCCAGCAGTTTTGTTCCTAGGACAAGTTTCCAGAGTCCCTAATCCACCTGTTGCATCATGAAGTTCTTCCTAGTTTTGTGAACGTTTTGAGCTGCTAAATCTCTAGTTCTGTCAGCTTTTAACTGTGGTTGTCGTGGTTAATCTGGTGCTGGCACCATCAGAATGGAGTTCTTCACAGCAAAATGGGTGCCCACAAATCAAAAGAATAAAACATTTCTATGTCTCATTTTTAATTCCAGTGGCTGCATTTCCAGAGTCTAAATATTTCTAACTGGAGCTTGTGATTTATCACCTGCAGCCTCCTACTCATCCAGTAAGAACCAGAGAATTTAGAAGTTATGGCAGGAAAATTTTAAGAAAGAAATCTCCCTCTTCCTGATAACATTCTTCAAAATAAGTGGAAAAAAAAATTTAAAAGGGTGTAGAAAAATCAATGTAAAAAAATTATTTCTAAGTGGGATGTGTTATAAAATGCTCCTAGAGGCATCAGCAGGTCTAGGATTCCCATAAATAAGTTTTCCATAATCAGTCAGTATTTAATTAACACCCAGAAACTGCCTGACAGAATCTAAATGGAATCTTTAAGGCACTTAATTTAGAAAGTGTTGCTGAAATGCATTGCAAATGGTTCTCCTGGCCAGTTGTTTCTCTCCCACAGATGCAAAAGCTTTATCTCAGGGGCAGCTTGTCTGCCTGAGTTTGGGCAACCCGAAAAAGCTACGATTCACTTTCAAAGTGGATCTGTTTAATTCATCTTCCTCTTTCTCTCAATTACAGCCCCTTCCCTGAGGAAAGGCAGGAGAAGAGAACCTGTGAGCTGAGGCTGGAACAAGGAAGCAGAAAGCAAGAGGGTATTTCCCAAAAAAGTGCCGTAGGAATAATTACTGAAACCGTGCGGCTCTTGTTCTATCAAACAAATTATTTTCAGAGTAATCCTCTCTCTTCTCGCTAATTTCTGTCCACATTCATTTGGATACATGTGTGTACAGCTGCCTTTGTACCAGCTAAGCTTTGCCTTTGATCTCTTTATTAGCAGGGGTCCTTGGGAATGTGTTTTTATTTAAAAACATGCCCTGGAAAATGTTCTGTCGCAAAATCAGTCCTGGTGTGGCAGTTTGCTAAAGACTGAGGCTTCTGGTGCAGACCAGGAAAGATTTGCTGGGATTTTCAGAGGAGGAGGGAGAAGGGTTCCATTTGCCTGGAGAATCTCACCAAATCCCACTAAAAGTCGATCCCACCAAAGGTACTTTCAGAGTGGATAAAACCAAACGTGGAGAGAAAAGTGGAGCCAGAGGGGCGAGGATTCCTCTCCCAAAATGATCCCACAGCCTCCAGACATGGGGATTTCAGAGAGTCTCCACTCACCTGTGGCATCTTTGTATTTCAGAGGCCATGATAGATTTTTTTCTTTTTTTTTCCTCCCATTAATTTTTACAAGCATCACTCTGTGGTTTCTCATTCTCGCATAGGTGCAAACAACCTGGAAAAATCACATTTCCTCCTGGATTCTCACTGTCTCTTCCACGTTTTGACCTGAGTGAGACACTCAGACCGTTCTCTCTCGGGTTTCGGGTTTTCTTTTTCCCGTGATTCAGGCTGGTGGTTCTGGTGGGTGTTTTTTGCTCTCTGACCTCTGAAGGCTTTGAGTCTGGTGCGAGAATGAATTGGAGTCTCAAGGTCTTGGTTTTCTTGGCTTCTTGTGTTGTTTACTATTTCTTATCTTACAATTCTCTGTGTCCGGCCAAGGTGTTCACAGCAGCTCAGACACGAGGGGACTCCCCCATGACGGGAGGTCACTTTGCCTTTATACAGATAATTACGTGGTTATTATTTACCATTTCATACCAATGTCGAGTGCCTGTACTAGAAGGGTCATTTCTACTTTAAACCAATCCCCTTAAACTCCCTTGTGCCCATGTCACTGCAGAAATTGGATGCCAAGGGAGAATGACTCAGGGCACCACCCTAAATCCTCCATCTTGTCCTCCAGTCAGCTCCATTCTAAAAACCCAAAACTACAAAACTTTCCACCCACTGATAAACCACACCACTGCCTGTCACACCTTTGTGACTTGTAATTCCTCTCTGTGTTGGAAGTTTTTCTCATGGACTGAAATCAAGGCCCGTGTCCTCCTGGGCTCTGTGCCAGGCAAACCCCCCTGCACAGACCCCAGACCCTCTTTCTCAGGTCCCAGACCCCTCTACTGAGGTCTGTGACCTTCCAGGGCGCCCAGAGGGATGCCCTGGACTCTGACAATTCTCCATTATTTAGTGATCCCCCCTGCTGTGGAAATCTCTCCTTTCAGCAGAGGAGGAGCAGATGTAGCAGGAATGATGAGCACTGGAGCCCCACAGCTCCCCTTTTTCCATGGAGGGCCCTGCAGCAGGGTTAGCCCAGGGAACAGAAATTCCAGCTGACGTGGCTGCAGCTCAGTCTCCCAATAGAAGGTTTACAGAGCTTCCCCGTGGGCTGAAACAGCTTTTTCCTGAAGAAATGGTGAACTGAGGGGTTCCTACACTGCAGGACGTGGCACAGCAAAGCAGCGTGGCCAGAGTGACCCATAGAAAAGAGCTGGAACTGGGATGGAGGGAATCAGCCTCTTCCAAGCCCCATTCCCCAGCATCACTCAGGCTGGAAAACACCTCCAAAATTCCAGCTGACGTGGCTGCAGCTCAGTCTCCCAATAGCAGGTTTACAGAGCTTCCCCTGGGCTGAAACAGCTTTTTCCTGAAGAAATGGTGTTGAGTTGAGGGGCCCCTGTACTGCAGGATGTGGCACAGCAAAGCAGCCTGGCCACAGTGACCCATGGAAAAGAGCTGGAACTGGGCTGAAGAGAATCAGCCTCTTCCAAGCCCCATTCCCCAGCATCACTCAGGCTGGAAAACACCTCCAAGATGATCAAGTCCAACCTGTGAGTGACCAGCACCTCCACCAGACCAGAGCACTGAGTACCGTGAGGTTGGCTCATTGTTTTAGCAGACATCCTTAGCTCTTGAAAATACCCCACTCTGGTGGGCGTTTAAAACTCTGTGTCCTTCTCATACTGAAATTTTGCCAATTTCCCACCCCACCTGTGCATTGAAGCTCTTCTGCACCCCCAAGGTGGGTGAGGTGCCAAGATCACACCAGGCACAACAATTTCACCCCAACAAACCACATTGAACTCTTTGGTGGAGGTGCAGAGCAGCCCTCTGAGGAGTCCCACTCCCCTGTCAGAGTTCAGGGTGTTCTCCTGTCCCTAACTGCCTGTCCCTGTCCCTCCCCAGCTGTCACCTCCCAGAGAAGCAGGCCCAGGCTGCAGCTGCTGGTGCTGAGCAGTTTCCAGGCAGCTGTGCCCATTGTTCCCTCTGCAGACAAGGGATGTTTGCAAATGTGTTTGAATTCCCCCAGCCACAGTGGGTGCAGCCACGCCAGGTTTTTTCAGCTGATTGTAATGGACACGAGATAATTCACACGTTATAAAGATGGGTTTACAATGAAGAATGATTGGGGTTTTTTTGAGCCTGACAAGGAACGGTTTGAGAAACAGCCATTTCTTTTTTTTTTTGCGAAGCTCAGGCATTCAAAGCCATTCACAAAATGGCTACAAATAAGAAGAAGGCAGAATCAGCTGAAAGAAAAATCATCTGGGGAGGAAATTCATACTGGCCATGTGTGTTTTTCCACTTTTTTTTTCTGGCAGCGGGATGTGAGACACTGCTTGGAGCATCTCCCTGCCACTGGAAGCAAAGTCAAGACTAATCTCAGCCCGTGGGCTGGGTTTCTGTATAGCTCTTGCTCCCAGACTCAGCAAAGCACAGCAGATCAGAGCCAAATGTCCACCCCCAGCTGTTCCAAACGCTGCTCCCAGCTCAGAGCATCTCCTGCTGCTGGGAGCAAAGTCAGACCTGATCCCAGCCTGTGGGCTGCTGTCTGTTCACAAACACAAACCAGGCTGAATGTCCAACCCAAACTGCTCACAGAAACCTCTCCTAGAAGGGATAGAAGGGGAAAGTGCTGTCACAGCAGTGCTCAGGCCCAGGGTGCAGAGGGGATGTGGCAGGTCTGAGCACGGGGCATTTTTTGTTATTTTGGAGTGGACTCCAACTCCTCCCAGTGCACTCCCTCAGCAGTCTCGCCTCACCTGAGCAGGGGGATGTTATGAGGAGCCATACCTGCCCTGGGGCTGCCTGTTCACTGAAAGAAGACAGTTACAGGTGGTGAAAAAACCAAGAAAAACGTCTCAGTGTCTCAGGTGGGAATGCAAGATGTAACCAGCAGTTTGTGTTCCATCTCCAGCTGTTAAACCACCTGGGGCACTTCTTTACCCCTGCCAGGCCCCATCCTCCCCCCAGGGGATCTCTGCTGTCCATGGTCCATCCAGGCTCACTGCAGGGCTGAGACAATTCCATCAGCCCATGGGGAGATGCTCCACCCAGGGGGAGGAGCCCAGCATTCCCACCTGGATCAAACCTGGCATTGGGAACTCCAGCACAGCCTGTTTGCACTGGATTCCCAGAGGGAGACCAGACCCAGCTCGGCACCACTGGAGCTTCAGAGGGAAACTGCACCTTCTACAGGATCATCTCTGCTCCAGCAGAACCACATCTGTCCCTGCAGGAGGGCTGGGCTGGGCTGACACCAACACCCTGAGCAACAACAGGGGGTCAGGTTGTGTTCTCACCTTGGCAGTGTTTTCTTGGTACTACTGCATTTTTATTTTCCATTTTCCTAGTAAAGAACTGTTGTTCCTATTCCCATATCTTTTCCTGAGAGCCTCTTAATTACAATATTATAATTTCAAAATTATAATAATTCCCATATCTTTGTCTGAGAGCCCCTTAATTTCGAAATTAAAACAATTCAGAGGGAGGGGACTTACATCTTCAAGTGAGGCTCCTGCCTTCCTTAGCAGACACCTGTATTTCCAAACCAAGACACTTCCTACACCAAGAAAGATTCTGCAAGACGAGGGTCAGCACAATTACTGTGCCCCAGGCTGTGAGAGGGACAGAGTGTCCCTGCATCACCCAGGGGTGGAGGCATCCACCAGCTGCCAGGGATGGGCCCCAAAAACACAATTTAACAAAAAGCTGTGGGCCCAAAAGTGCCAAGCTCACACTGGCATGACAGAAAGTGCCACCTCACCACTAATTAATTCAGTTCTGCAGAGCTTTCCCAGAGCCTCACATAGAAGGTTCCAAACAACATGCGAGGCATTGTTAAGGAAACACTCAGTCTTTCTAACAGATTAATTAATTTGTGGTGTTTCCTTGATGACAAGCATTATCTAATGGAAGGGGAAAAAAACCACCAGATCAAACAGACACATCCCATCCCACAGCTGATCCAAGGAGAGACAGTGGCAGGGGAAACGTCTTGAGGGTTTAGCAGGGGAGCACGAAACAAACAGGCAACCACATATGTCTCGTTTCATTTAATATCCGCTATCTGTGCGTGAATAAACATTTCATATCACACCTTTTGATGGCTGCCACAACAATATCTCAAAGAGGGAGCTCCCTCTTCACAGGGAAGGGAAGTGGCTCTCGTGTGAGGAGAGGGAGATGAAAGGCAGCTTTGCAATGGAGCTGCAGCACAGCCCCAGACCTTTTGAACCACCGGGATTTATATGTCATTAAATAATTAACTCAATGATGCATGAGAGAAAGTGATGTAAAGGACCTCAATTAATTGCTTGCATTGCAGCAGGCACCGGGTCCTGGTGATGAGATGTACGTGGGGTGAACTTTGCTTTGGAGATTGCATTTTAAATGCAGTCATAAAAAAGTGAAAAATGGCTCATTTGGATGCGACTTTTTTTTGCTGGAATGTGTTTGGTTTTTTTGTGTTGCAGTGTTTTTGCCCTAAATTAACTGACATAATCAGATGCCAGGCTCAGCCCTGCCCTTGTGCCATTGGCTTTGTGCTGTTCTCTCTCTCCTCATGAATTCCAGGGACGGGGAGAGGCAAAGCAAGGCCTGTCTGAACTATGGATTTTTAATTAATTTATCTGCTGCCTCTTATCTTTCAGTATTCACAGGCTGGTATAAGCAATTTGGTTTAAACTGCCTGCTGCATTCTGCCACCTCTCTTGGGATTATCCTGTAGTCTAATAGGATATAAGTCCTGATTGTGTCAAACTCTCAGTGCTTTATTTAATCCCGCTAGTTTTTTTTCCAGACTTTTCTGCGTCACCCTTAAACCCTTTCCTCTCCTGCTGCTCTCAGCCTCTGACAGACTTTTCCTGCAGATTCTGGGAGGAGGAGATTCAAGTCAAGTATTGGATTTAATCCCCAGGGCATCCCAGTGCACTAAATTAAATAGTTGGGTGAGAAATTGGAGTAGAAACAAAGGACAGGCCACGACCTAGACCCTGACCTGAAACTCGACAAGCCTCAGGGCAGCTCCAGGGTCGGGATTCCAGTTGAATTTAGAGTGAGGCTCTGGAATTTAGAGCGAAGCTCTGGAATTTAGAGTGAGGCTCTGCTTGTTCTTCCAACCTGTTGCGTTTTAAATTCGTGGGGTGAGAACAGCTAATGGGGAAAAGGGCAGTGTTGGAATTCCCACTGATTTAGGGCTCTGGTGAAAGGTTTGCAGCCAGGATGGGGCATTCCCAATCCCAGCTTTAGCAGGAGTGGAAATGAAGTCACTTCCAGGCTGGATTTGTGTGCCATTGCCCACACTGTCACCTCAGCCCGTGTTGACATAACCTGCACTTAGCCTTGGAGGAAGATTAGGATTATATGATCCAGATGGGGCCATTTCAGCCAGGTTGCTGCTTCATTATTTAAAAGGTTAAAAAAAAAAATAAATTGGAGAGAGAGAGGACTAATCTGATGCCATCTGCTCAGGATGAGGTGAGAAAAATTCTGCCAGGATTTTATGTTCACCCCTGTCCACTGGGTTTGCGTGGGGATCCGTTTCTACTTAATTACACTCTGTCACCTTGGCTGCTGCTGCTGCCTTGGAGTGGCACACAGAGGCTGCAGAGAGGCTGAGGAAGCTCTGGCTGCCCCCAGCAGATGGTCCAGCTGTGGCCAGCAGGAGCCCAGGGGTGGCCAGTGCTGGGTGGATCCTCCCTGCCCTGATTCCAGCAGCTCCTGCCCAGGGGACCAGGCTGGGGGACACTGGAGTTGTCACCAGTGGGAGGATGGATGTCCAAAGTGATGCCTCAGGATTTGAGCTTTTCTGTTTTCCATCCATCCGTAACCCTGCAGTTCTTTAGTGCAGAACTCCCAACTCCACACACACTGTGAGCTGCTGCTTCCCCACTTTGGGCAGACACAACAATTCCTCTCCAGGCCTGGCAATCAAGGACCCCTCACTGCCTCAGGCCCCAGAGATGGAAACAAAAGGGAGTTGGGGGCAGCAAACTTGGGCTCAATGACTTCATGACCTGGAGCTGGAATTGGCAGATGAACCCCCAATGTGCAAATGGCCCAAAGTGATCCAAGTGTGCAAAGCCGTGACCATTGTCCATTTTGGGTGCAGCCCCTGGGGGGCTTTGTCTGCCCTAAATGGACCTGAGGGCCCTTCAATAAACAGAACTGCTTTTTATTCTCTTAATCTTATCTGCCCTCTGTTTTTAGGTAGCCCAAAAAGTCATCAAAACTGAAAATCTCCCCAATTTGTGTGGGGAAGCACAGCACAGCTGGGCTGTTTCTGCTGGGGGTAATGCTGCAGAAAGGGAGGTGGGAAAGCTGATCCTGCAGGATTTTTGCACATAAAAAGGGAGACACCAGAGCCAGCCTGGAGGTGGCTGTGTCCAGGTCACAGCCACGAAGCTCCCGAGCTGAGCAGGACAATTCCAGAGCTGGGAGGGTGTGATGGCAGAGGGAAAGGATGGATGCCCCACTGGCCCTGCAGAGCTTTTAGCTGCTCCCAGCCCCACAGAAGGAGGCAAATCCCCAACTCTCCAGGATGTGGGAATGGCCAGGCAGAGTTATTCCCTCACTCTGGCTCTGCTCTCAGGGAGCACTGGCAGCTTAGAGTGAGGAACTCCCCCAGTCAGTGCTCACTTCCACAGTCTCTGCTACTCACAAAGGCAAAAATCACCTTGATCATGACAGTGAGAGAAAAGGGTGCTGCTAATGAGCTCTTAATTGGGTGGGATTGGCACTCAGACTCTGCTCCAGGCTTTGGAAACCAAAAGGAATGGACTTCCCATGCAGGCAGTGACATCAGCTCTGGTCTTCTCATGGGCTGCCTGCAACGAGCTTCATTAATGTTTTCCTTGCTATAATCCATCATCCCTTCAACAATGCATTTCTGACAGTTAATTAGACTCCACAGAGTGGAATAAGTAGCGCCGTGTTTGGAATTATAATCCAGTCCTGAAAAACAGATCATATGAGGCATATCAGCAGCGCAGGCTCTTGGACATCTTAAAGAGTTTTTTATTCCAGAAGCTTGGTAAACTCTGCTTAGCAAAACCTGCAGTGTGTTTGCCAATGGATTCATTGCAGAGGAGTCGGGAATTTCTGTTCATTAGCAAAACCCCAAATGAATAAATCTATACATATTTATCCAGAAATAAACGTTTTAAAAATAAAATTAAAATAAATAAATAAAAATAATAAAAAATAAATTTAAAATAAATAAAATAAATTAAAATAAATTTAAAAATTAATAAATTAATTAAAAATTAATAATTAAATTAAAATTTATTTATTTGTTTGTTTGTTTGTTTATTTATATAAATAAATAAATTTCCATGCAGAAATCCAGCCTTCCTGAACGAAGCTGAGTCCTGAGTGTCATGACCTGCTCCAGGTGACACTCAGGCCACGAGAGATGGAATCCTTGTCAAATTTTCGGCTGATTCCAGTGGGATTTGACATGGGAAATCAGACTGTATTACAGGATGGAAAATGCTGCTTCATCTGGGTTACCTGGGATGTTTGGGGTTTTTTTTGGAATGGTATTTACTGTTAATTACTGGATACTCAGAAGAAACACAGGAACCTGGGAGTGGCTTCTCAATGATCAAAATGATCACACTGAATAATAATCCTTAGACTGGATTCATAATACTGGAAACTTGGCTTAATTAGGGAATCCTGAGCCAGGAGAGCTGCTGGGGATGCACAGCAAGGGATGGAGTGCTGAGGAGGAGCACAGAGCTGGCTCTGTGATGAATGGCATGAGGCAGCAGAGATGTTTTTCCAGAAGGTACCCACTTGCTTCAGACATGCACCAGTGCTGTCACCTCGAGGCCCTGGGCACAGGCAGCCTGCTGTGACAGCTGGCAGTGCCACCAAGTGTGACAGGGAGAGCAGCAAGTTTAAACAGAGCCACTGTTCCCCACACCTGGCATCCTCTCCCTCTGTCTTCCCCGTCTTAATTGGTTTTTAATTTACTGCTTATCTAGGCAGTGTTTGAGAGATGTCCCAGACCTCTCTGGCTGCAAATATTCCCTAAAACACGGCTGTGAGTCTTTGGTTGGAAAGCTCCTACAGCCATCTGGAAGTTTCCTTGGGAAAAGGAGAGCCAGTGCCTTCAGCTTCTCCCCCAGCCTGTCCCTGCCCATTGTCTTGGTTTGGAAGGACAGGTGTCTGCCAGGGAAAGCTGGAGATTCCCTTGGAATGGAGAATGTAAACCCCCTCCATCTGAATTATTATAATTTTGAAATTAAGGGGCTCTCAGGTAAAGATCTGGGAATAGGAAGAACAGTTCTTTAAGAGAAAAAAATTAAATAAAAATGTAGTAGCACAAAATAAAACCACTGCCAGAGTCAGAACAGGTCACAGAGGGACAATTTCCTGGGCACAAAGCCTGCTCCTGATGTCCAAATGGTCCCTCAGGTGTCAGATGGATGAACTGTCCTGGTGAGCCACAGTGTCCCCTCCTGTGTTTGTTTAGAGGAGCAAATTGCAGCAGCCACCCCCAGCTGCTTTTTGTTTTTTTTCCTGCAAAATGGTCCCTGAATCCAATCAGAGAACAGGGTGAAGGTTTTCAGGGGTGTTGGGGTGATGGCAAAGGGCAAAACTTCCACTGCTGGATAAAGGAAAACCAGCAAAGCAAAAACGAGGGCACGTTTTACCATTATAATTTGCTACGTCTGATCCCCTGGCCAATTTCCACATCTCCTTAATCTTAATTCTTATCACCAGGAGGCCAAGAAGAATCTGAGTTCTGCATTTAGACTTATTTTTTTTTACATATTAAAAATGTATTAAAAATATTTCTGTGATAACAACACAGAAGTGTTGACTCCATTTGCTTCAACTGAGCTGTTCTGGGAACCTTAAACAAGGCTGAACCCTGAACTCTGAATATTTTTATTTTTTTCTTAATCTTATTATGCTCAACTTGTAGATATTTTTATAGCAATGCAAGCTGGAGTGAAGGAAAAAAGTGAGAACTGGAGCAGAAGATTGAATACACAGCTCCCAATGCTCATTGATTATTTTGGGTGTAAATTGCATTGATTATGGTGATGAGGAGGTGACAAGCCCAGGGACAGCAGGGGAATGTCTGAATGGTGTCTGCAAAGCACTGCTGGAATTCACAGCATCAGGAGCTGCTGCACTGAACATCCCAGCACATCTGGAGTGCTAACGAGGCTCCTTCATCAGAGCAGGCTGGGATTTTCACACCTGGAGGAGCAGAGGCAGACCTGCTCTGCCCCAGGAGTGCCCCTGGGCCAGGACTGAGCTCAGCTTTTCCAGCAGCTCTTACAGTTCCCTGGTCTTGGGGGAAAAAAGGTCTATTCCTTTTTTACTCTAAAGAATTTTTTTCCCCCATAAGTTACCGAGGAAATTAAGTGTTGGATACTTAAGAGTAGTTGACCAAAACAGAGGTGTGGGCAAAGCTGGGAGGGAAAGATAAAGAGAGATTTGGGGCAGGAAAAGGACAGAGCTGGAGGCAGCAGGGCACTCTGTTTTGTTTTGGTGTTAGGGAAGAGAGAATGGCTGGGTTGTTGTGTCGCCCTGCATTTTCTTGCTTTCAAGTGTTTGAATCTTTGCAGCCTGATTCTCACGCTGCTTGATGTAAACTATATGTATTTTTAGAAATTATCTTGTGTTTTGCATAGTTGTTCTCTGAGAGGAGAACTTGACTGATGGTCACAGTGACCGATGGAGTCAGGAGGTTGTAACCTTCTTTGGCCAATCCTGGCCTTCTGTAAAAAGTGTATACAAGTAAAAAGTAAAAAGTGTATACAAGTGATGGAGTCAGAAAAATAAAGAAGCTTTCCATGTCTGACCTGCTGCTGCCTGCTGTCCTCTGTGAGGGTCCACACCCACAACTTCTGGCCCCTCTGAGTGAGGGGCCCACATTGCTGCTTGCTGAGAGAGGAGTTCACTGTGGCCAAAGGGGTCCAGTCCTGGGAAATCTGCCATCATCTGCTCCACTCCCCTGGAATTCTGAGCTCCTCTGCTGGAGCTGGGGCAGCCCTGCCCCACCTTCGGGGCTTCTTTGGCACTGCTCTATTTACTGCAGTGGGAACCTGCACCCTCCCCTGCCCTGCTGGGACATCCTGCCATCCCAGCCACCAGCCTGGGACTTTCCACTGTTTCCAATTTGGTGCTCTGAGGGTCCTGCAGGGGCACCAAGACTAAATTCCCCTGGGTTTTCTCCCCTGGGTTTTTTGTGAAGCAAAACCCTCAAGGTTCTCGGTACTGTTTTGTTATTAATGCTGTAGTTGTTGTTTTTTGTTTGCTTTGTTATACAGACTAGTAAAGATCTGCTATTCCTATCCCCAAATCTTTGCCTAAAAAGCCTCTGACTGTGAATTTATAATTGGAAAAAAAGGGGGGTGGTTTGCACTTTCCATTCCAAGGGAAACTCCAGCTTTCCCTGGCAGATCCCCGTCTTTCCAAACCGAGACACCTGGCCAAGGCCCATGACACGCACAGCTCCTCTCATCAATACTGAAATCCCTCCAAGAGCTTTGTTTTCCTGCTGGGGGGAACCAATTTCGCAGTGTAACCTTTGCCAGCTGCTGATTGATGGAGGGCTGGTATTGGAAGAGATATGAACTCCCCTTTGCCAATCTCCCTCGTGGCTCCTGGGAAGATGGGCTGGCAATTTTTCACAGGGATGTTCTGGGATGTGAAGGATTATCAGCTGCTCAGACACAACCCTGGGAGATAGCAAATGAAAAGCCAAAGCAGAACTGGAATCCCTCAGCAGATATTGGATTTCTTGTGTATTTTTTTTCTCCTGCCACCCAGGATACCTGATATTTCTCCTTGCATTTGTGTCAGCGAGTGAGATTTCAGCTCTCAACCTCCAGCAGATTAACAAGAGAGGGGTTGAGCATCTGCTCTGATATTTGAGGCACAAAAGAAGAAAGACCTGTAGCTTTGTCTTGCCAATGCTGGTAAATGCCCTGTGCCTGCTCCTCTCACCCGAAGGTTACACAACATTAGTGCAGAATGGAAATGTCCTGTCAGGCACAGAGAGACAACAGTGGCTGCTGCACAAATTCTTTCCACGCTATAAATATAGATCTTCCCCCATAATTGCAATGCAATCTCGATCTGCCTGTGGTGATAAAGAAAAAAAAAAGTAAAAAAAAGCTGTTTAATTTAATTAGAGTCCATTTGGAAACCTTGCAGCATGAAATAATTTGATTTACAGAAATAACCCTCGCTGGCTACAGACAGCATTTCTTTGTGTCTTATCTTGGGATAACAGCAACTGCACCATTCCAAACCTTAAACTGAATAAACAGTGTGACCAGAGAGAGCTCTGAGATCATTTAAAGTGACGTCAGGGCATTGCCACTGATCCAGCTCCCTGTCCTCTCCCAGGCAAAAATGTTGAAAAAATCTGCTGGAGCAACATTCACCTCTGAGGAAATTGTGGTTAATTCCTGTCCAGCTTCTCCACTTGTCTCAGTTTGGAAAGAGAGGTGATGGCCAGGGAAAGCTGGAGTCCCCCTTGGAATGGAGAATGTAAACCCCCTCCATCTGAATTGTTATAAATTTGAAATTAAGGGGCTCTCAGGCAAAGATGTGGGAATAGGAACAACAGTTCTTTACTAGGAAAATTAAAATAAAAATGCAGTAGAACAAAAAAACCACTGCCAGAGTCAGAACACAACCTGACCCCCTGTTCTTGTTCAGGGTGTTGGTGTCAGCCCAGCCCAGCCCTCCTGCAGGGACAGATGTGGTTCTGCTGGAGCAGAGATGATCCTGTAGAAGGTGCAGTTTCCCTCTGAAGCTCCAGTGGGGCTGAGCTGGGTCTGGTCTCCCTCTGGGAATCCAGTGCAAACAGGCTGTGCTGGAGTTCCCAATGCCAGGTTTGATCCAGGTGGGAATGCTGGGCTCCTCCCCCTGGGTGGAGCATCTCCCCATGGGCTGATGGAATTGTCTCAGCCCTGCAGTGAGCCTGGATGGGCCCTGGACAGCAGAGATCCCCTGGGGGGAGGATGGGGCCTGGCAGGGATAAAGAACTGCCCCAGGTGGTTTAACAGCTGGGGATGGAACACAAACTGCTGGTTATATCCTGCATCACAACCCAAGACATCACTACAGTTTTCATCCTTCCCAAAGGAAGCATCTCCCACTAAAACTCCTTTTCCATGGCTGAGGGCACTGCTGGCATGAGGGGTGATGTTTTATCAAGAATACCCTAAAATTGTGAGGTTTAACATTGAAAGCTTTTCATTTGTTCTACAGGAGGTGAGTACTAGAGGTAAAAGAAGATTCTATGGACAAACTAGTTTTAAAAAGTGGTTATTATTTTTTTTGTCAAAATCTTAAGGGGAAAAAGCTTCCCTCCCTCCCCCAATTTCCTTTGAATACTTTTTCAATTTGTTTTCTTATTGCTTTGTTTGTTTGGGTCTAACTGAAATTGAAAAACCCGAAGAGAACAAAGTTGCTGCAAAGCAAAACATTATCTGATATATAAAAAAAGAGCTTTTCTTTGTGTTTACTCACATTTTCAGCTTCCATCACCTTTTGGAATAGCAGAAAAACAAATGATATCACCACAATTCTTCTGTCACTTTGACATTTTCTTTCTTCCAGAAGGAAACTACAAGAGAGAACAGAACCTTTCTTTGAAGGTGAGAGGGAGGCAGCTGATCATTGAGGTGATCTCTTGTTTATCACAGATGTTACATTTACCATGATACTCCTCCATTTATCTCTGCTGAGCCCCATAGTTTCATTTAAATGGAAGCGTTTCCATCCCCTAGAACTAAACACAAGAAAGAGATGTTTTAATTTGATTTTTTTAACGTAAAGGTAGGAAAATCCCATTTTTACCTTTCAAAAGGAGCAGGGCCTGAGTGACAGAACTGAAGAAAAAAACCCACATGAATATTGCTGTGTATTGGAGAGACTATTAATATAATAAATATTATTTCTAGTTATAAATATTATATAAAATATATATTTATATAATNCAAATACAATATGAGATAATGTAATATAATATAATAATAATATAATATGATATAAAGTTTTATATCCAATGTAATAATATATAATATACAATATAATAATAATAATAAATGCAATATAATAATAAACATAACTAAAGCCACAGGATCCTTCTCAACCACAAGGCAGACACACATAAAAGTTATAAAAATCCATAAAAACACCTTGTGGGTGCATTTCTGTGCACAGGTGTTTCCATGCATGAGATGGAGAACCCAAACCCATAAAACTGCCTCTATGTGTGAGAGAAAGGCAAAGTAAAAGGGGATTAAAGCCATAAAAATGCCTTTTGTAAATAAAAGAGGGGCAGAAAAAACCCCACAGCCCCAGGATGTCACAGGAGAGAGGAGGGAATTAGCAGCTCCTGGGACAGGTAAGTCATTCCTTCTCCTGGCTTTCTGCTCTTGTAATTTCTATTTTGTGCATCAAAATTTTTATTTTGTGGGGTTTTTGTCCCTCCTGAAGTGCTGAGAGGACGCCCAGGGCTGTCCATTCCCCATCCAGCCCAGAGGGGCTCGCCCAGGGCTGCTCTCAGCAGCTGCACTCAGGCAGAACAAAACCCTGCAAATGCTGTTTGGGCAACACTGAGCCATTCCCTGCCACTGCTGCCAGAGCTGCAGACACACACTCAGCCATTAGTGGTAATTATTATTATTATTATTTGCACTGTGAGCAGCATCCTGCAGGCTGGGCCAGGGAATGGCTGTCCCTGGGCCAGGGCTGCTCTGCCAGAAACAAAACACACCTGGAATGTTCAGGTGCAGCCACTGCTGTGTCTGTTTCTTGGTTTAAAAAGGAAAAAAAAAAAAAAAACCATCAGAGTCATACCATGGTTTCCCATGAGGGGAAAACAAAACAAAAAATCAAAACCAACAACAACAACAAATCCCCAAAGCAAACAAACAAAAAAACAAACCCAAAAATAAACCCAGAAAAAAAAACCCAAAACCAACCAATCAAACAAAGAAACAAAAAAGAAAACCAAACCCAAAAAAAGGAAAAATAAAACCAAACCCAAACAACCACCAGGAAATTCTATCAATATCTTCAGACCACACTTTGGGGGTGATGGGACTGGGACAATTTATGGTTTTCAGTGGTTCAAGCTCTGTCCCAAGGAGAATTATTTGGAAGAAGGTTCAGATGAGGATGCAGCCCAGAGCACGCTGGTGCTCTTTGTTATTTCTATTCTGGAAGATCCCAGAGGCCTCGATCAGCATCAGCACAGCCGAACCATGAGCTGGGGAGCACAAATATTCTCGAGCAGTGATGGGCACAGCTGTGGCTGCAGCTGGGGTCAAAGGGGAAAGTCAAGCAGGGCTGGAAGTGAAGGGGGAAAGTTAAGCAGGGCTGAAAGGAGAAAGGGAAGTAGAGCTGAAAGGGGAAAGTGGAGCAGGGCTGGAAGTGAAAGGGGAAAGAGAAACAGGTGAAAGTGAAAGGGGAAAATGAAGCAGGGCTGGAAGTGAAAAGGGAAAGTGAAGCAGGGATTAAAGTGAAAAGGAAAAGAGAAGCAGGGATTAAAGTGAAAAGGGAAAGAGAAGCAGGGATGAAAGTGGCCACCCAACCCAGCCACCAGTGCTTGTCCCACCTGTCCCCTGTCCTTCCCCAGCTCCCCAGACCCTCTGGAGCAGGGCCAACCTCAGCCTGACCTCTCCCTCTGTGCCTGCTGCCAGCCTGCATCCCCACAAACCTGCCTTTCTGTGTGACAGCAGCCCGGCTTTCTCTCTTTATTTATCTACCTGTCGAGTGTTTTCCCTGCAGCCCGTGCGGAGCAGGAGACAGGAGCAGCTGCTGTGCACACAGAGAATGCCAACGAGCTCGGGGTGCGTGCCCAGGAAAGGTCCCTCTGTAAACACGCCTGCTGATCAAACGGGATGGTGCTCGCTGATATTTTCGACATTANNCGCTGATATTTTCGACATTAATAATCTCCCAGCTGCCTCTTTTGATTCTCTGGCTGCCTATTTACCTCTCCCTCATGGCCCACAGGGTGGCTGGGCTTAAAACAATCGGCTGGTTGGAGTGGAGGGAGGGGAGGTGGTTGGGGAGCAGGAATTCACCTGAAAGAAAAAGAAATCTGTGTTGGCATTGCATGGAAAAGCATCAAATACATACGAATAAAAAATCGTTCTATTGTCATATAATACTCCTGGTGGAGTATATATATATACATAAATAATTTTTTATATATTATATTATATTATATTATATTATATNAAAATCGTTCTATTGTCATATAATACTCCTGGCGGAGTATATATATACATAAATATTTTTTTATATATTATTGATATGATATGATATGATATTATTATATTACGAACTGAGAGACGTCTATAGATACAAAATAATACATATGTAATGTAATGTAATACAAATAATATTAATAATAGTAATAATATCTATTATATTATTAATAATATATTATTGTATATATATATATAATAATATGGACTGAGAGGCATCTAGAGATACAAAATAATACATATATAATGTAATGTAATGTAATATAAAAATAATGTATATTCACACTCCAGGTGCTGCCCGTGTCCCTGGGTCACTTTGCTGCCCACCACACAGAGAGATGGAGTCAGGGGATCAAAACCTAAGTGGTTCATCAATGAAACAGGGAAATTCCTGCCAAAGATGAAGGGCCAGGCAAGGTGCTCCCAGCAGAAGGCAGGGAGCTGGCTATTTTTGGGACGGTTTGTCTGTTTGCTAAAGAGCAGCGAGGAGGAAGCCAAGAGAGGAGCTAAGCAGAGGCAGGAACAGCTCCAGCAGCTCTGAATGACAGCACAGGGAGAATATTTGGGCCAAGTGCTGGCTGAGACAGAGCCGAAGATGCGAGGAGAGGAGATGTTTTGCATGGCTTGGCTCCTGCTGTGCCCTGTGGAGCAGGACCTGGAATGTTCTTTGTCAATCACCGGGACGGTGTCGAAGCACCGCGGCTCGGTGGCCAGAGATGTCCTTCTGCTCAAGGAGAATTCCTCCATCAAAGCTGGTGATAAACCCTGCACACTCTGGGAAAATGTCATCTGCCACTGAAACCCAGCCAGCAGAGCTCAGAGCAGCCCTCTGCCAGGCCGGCAGGGGAAAACATTCCACATCTGGCTGGGGCTGCAGGGATGGTTTGAAATAAGGGAGAAGAAGCAGGCAGAGCACAGCCAACACTCAGGTGGGCTCTGAGCAGGGTATCCAAACCCAGCCTTTAATTCCCAGGATTCCAGCACCTGCCTGTGGAAAACCACGGGGCTGTCCAGGGTGTTCTGAGTCCCTGGGTGTCCCCTGGGTGCTCCCTGGGTGTCCCCTGGATGTCCCCTGGGTGTCCCCTGGATGTCCCCTGGGTGTCCCCTGTCCCTTTTTGAGCTGCCTCACTGGGAACTCTTGGGACAATCTCTCTCTCCACCTTCAGCCACTCAAGCTGGACCTGCAGCCAGGCTCTCCAAAGCACAGGGGAGTCAAAGATTTCAGGAACAGGGTCCATTTTTAATCCATTAGAGCCTGAAAATGCCACAAAAATAGGGCTAACACTGAGTTGCCGGCAAGGGTGGAAATTTATCACTACAAATATTTTTCCTTTCCTTCTCCGTGGTACTTAAGGGCTTTCTAAACTCAAAGGTCAGTGAGAAACTGCTGAGAGGAATCACAATCAGAGAAAATATTTCCAAAGGGGGAGAGTCTTTCTGCAGGAAACACATGCCCAGACTGCCAAGGAAGTGTAGCCAGGACTCTGCATCATCCCAGGGCTGTGCTGAGTGCTGGGAGCACAAACTCCATCTCCAATTCCCTCTCAGCTGCATTTCCTGCCCTAAACCCACCGAGAATTCTGGGCTATCTAAACACCTGCCTTATCACCACATCCCCAATATATGCAAAGCAGGCTGATGTTATCTCCTGCTGGAATGTTGCGTTGTGCTGCTGGAGCTGCACTTCAGCAGCCTCCTGCTGCTGCTGCAGGTTGGGATTTCACTTCCTTCCCTCCCTTACCCGCACAAATAAATTAATTTAAATATAGCAGGTGTCACGCTGGGGCATCAGGAGCAGGATTTTAATTCCTAAATAAAGGAATGGACGTGCGGAGTGCAGAAAGGACACAAAAAGTTTCTTCCTTTTGGAACCAGGACAGATTCCCACCCTTCAGTCCTTCAGCACTGGGAGCTGCAGAAGTGGCAAAGCCAAGGAAAGGAAAGGAAAAAGGGAATGGAAGGAAAAAGGGAAGGGAAGGGAAGGGAAGGGAAGGGAAGGGAAGNGGAAAGGAAAGGAAAGGAAAGGAAAGGAAAGGAAAGGAAAGGAAAGGAAAGGAAAGGAAAGGAAAGGAAAGGAAAGGAAAGGAAAGGAAAGGAAAGGAAAGGAAAGGAAAGGAAAGGAAAGGAAAGGAAAGGAAAGGAAAGGAAAGGAAAGGCTGGCAGCAGTCACTGGAAGATGTTTAAAGCACAGAAAAGCAGGGGAACTCGCTTGGGGATTATTCTAGTGGGATTTATTTTTTATAGTAGATGGTTTTAGGCCTCTGACTAACAGAGCAGGGTCTGGGATGTGATAAACCTGCAGGATTGTGGAGAAAAGGCAGAACCAGCATCTCCCTGGCCCTCGGAGCTCCCTCTGCAGATGAAAGAGGAGCCAGGCCCTTTTTGCATTGCATTTTTCACATATGGAAATGTTTACAGAAACATAAAACTCCCCAGTGGCCAAGAGCACAGAGACACATTGGCTGGGAGGACAAAAGGCAGCTGGAGCCCTGTGCACACTCATCTTTCACTGGGACTTGTGTTCACTGAACACAACAGGCTCCAAGGAGAGCCCTCCTCACCCAGCTGGCCCCAGCACCTCACCCTGAGGGTGTGAGACCTTGTGAGGGCAGAAAACAAAACAGTGGGGGAAGGGAGCGAGGAAAGAGCAGCCCCTTTATGAGGAACACAGGTAAAAAATTGCCTTTTCTTCAATGCACCATTTACTGTGAGGTTCACTACTGGATGAAATGGAGGTCTGGAGGATTTTTAAAAGAACCAGTGTAAATGCTGAGTGTGGCCAAAGCTGCTGTAAAAGGTAAAGAATCAAAGGGAAGGTCCCTATTTCCTGGAATTCAGGTAGGACTGAGACTCTTCCAATGGATTTGGACTCTGCTCCTGCGCCCACTCCTGCCCCATCCCCAGCTGGGAGGTGTTAATGAGGAACATAATTAGCATTCAGGGACCAGTTGTGCCAATTAGGCCCTGGGTGGGGTCCAAGGGCTCCTGACCCTGCCATGGGGCACAGCCACTGTCACCTCAGCCAGTGTCATCACAGCCAGTGTCACCTCAGCCATTGGTGTCATCAGAGCCGGTGTCATCACAGCCATTGGTGCCACCACAGCCAGTGCCTCCACAGCCATTGGTGTCACCACCATCATTGGTGTCATCAGAGCCATTGTCACCACAGCCAGTGCCACCACAGCCATTGGTGTCACCACAGCCAGTGTCATCACAGCCATTGTCATCACAGCCAGTGTCACCTCAGCCGGTGTCACCTCAGCCAGTGTCACCTCCCACCAGAGGGGATCAGGGATGTCCCCCCAGCCAGGCTGGAGCAGGAGGGCTGGTGACACACAGGGTGGGGCTGGATCCCTCCAGGATCATGGAGAGAAAGAATCAGGGAATGTCCTGAGCTGGGAGGGACCCACCAGGATCATTGATCCAGCTCCTGGCCCTGCATAGACACCCCAAAATCCCACCCTGAGCATCCCTGGAGTGCTGTCCAACCCCTCCTGGAGCTCTGGGACCCTCAGGGCTGTGCCCATTCCCTGGGGAGCCTGGGCAGGGCCAGCATCCTCTGATATCATAAGTCAGAAGCCTTTCCAAGAGCATTAAAATGGGCAGATAAAAAAGCAGCTTTTTACCAGAAGCTCCCAGCTGTGTCCGTAGTTCTGGGCTATGGGCACCCCTGGAGTCGGATTTCTACAATTTTTATAAGTTTAACAAATTAGCACCTCTAACAGACCTTGGCCAATTAGAAGAGCAGTTGATTAGGTAATTTATCCCCTGGGTCCTGCCCCACTGGAGTGGGTCCAGGTTTTTTTCTTTGCCCCATTTCTTGTTGCATCTTCTTGGATTCTGTTTGGAAACCAAAATATTCTTCTTGAAAATAAGACCAAACAGTATTTCAGGGATGGGTTAGAAGGGTAACTTATTACTCTAAAAGCCAAGAGAAAGGATAGGAAAAATACAAGGAGCTGTATAACCATTTAATAATAGTCTACAAAGCTACAAATATATATTAAAAAATGTATAAAAGCTGAAATCTTCAGGCATCAGGGGGAAGAACCTTTCCCTGATATCCAACCTGACCCTCCCCTGACACAGCTCCAGCCATTCCCTCAGTTACCCACAGAACCAACACAAAATCCTGGAGCAAAGGAGCAGAATAAACAACAGCCACAGCTCCCTGATATTTCATTTTGATTGCACAAAACCAGTAGGGAGAAAAAAAATGTGCACAGTGATAATCAGATTATTTTTCTTTTTAGATCTTTTTTTTTTTTTCAGCCAGCAAGCAAATAATTAGACCTTTGCACAGAAGCAGTGAGAGAAAATGATATATCCTTGTCCTGCTTGGGTGAATAAAATATGCCCTGAAATAGCTGCAGTCTCACAGCTATGGCTCATGGAGAGCAAGAATACTGGTCAGGGTTAAATCTCTCTTTCTTTTCAATTATTTTTTCATAAATTAAAGCCAAATGACAATAAATCATGCTATAAAAATTAAAATGTCATTTGCTTTTATCAGAACTAAAATTAAGCTGTACACACACGCTGAAGATATAACAAAGGGGAAGAGGGAAAGGGGGGAAAAAAGGATGATAATGGATTTTTCAGATATTTTGGTGCAGTTGAGACAAGTCACGGGGTCTGTATCTGGAACTGGGTCACAGGACTTTTTCAGACTTAATATTCTGGTCTAGACAATTAAAATTAGCCCAAGCTGAGACTCCTTAGAGACTCCTCAGGCCCTGAGGAAAGGCACCACAAACTCGCCTCCCCTGCTCCCAGTTGTGTGAGGAGCTTCACAGGGCCTTTCACAATCTGCTTGTACTTACACACTGATAAAATACAGTGCAGTGATAAAAATGGGATAAAAAAACCTGAACTTTTTACTCCTTCCTTCCTTCC